>SMLS01072338.1:0-17137 GCA_004785975.1 Popillia japonica
GTAAGCTTTGTTAATTCTTGGTTTGGCGATATATTTAACGAGATAATAGATTCTTTGCTGTATTGAGGGCCGTATCGTAAAAAGAAAGCATTCGCAGTAGTAGTTACTGAAAATGAGGAGCACTAAACGTTAAAAAAGGTATGGATGTAGGACAGGTTTTAATACACATTCAAGTAATACTACCAAATCGATAATCACCAACATATCAGCGAATACTTTTATAAATTTAAATCGAAAAGGGGTTATTTCCTATTCATTTTATCATCACATTTTACTCGTCTTGGACAGTCAGGTTGCAGAGGCTCTGTAGCTGTACTGCTTGCTAGATTACCTCTGCGTCCTTTTCTGTGTAGTTTTGCCTTTGTAGTTGTATTTTGAGAGGTTGGTATGTTGTAATTTAAGAGGACTTTTAATATGAAACATGCCGCCAAAGATACGTGCAGCTTATCAGTCAAATTCGGCTACATATAGTCCGCCTGTAGAGCATCGTAAGCCATTAAAAATATAGTTACGTTTGCATTTCACATTGCTCTACTATATAATATAAGTTACTGAATTCTTCATATATGCTTCTAGTAAATTTTCCGTTTATAAGTTAATAGTATCCAAAACTATGTCCAAGTACGGTGTATATGTAGTTCAAACTATGAAACAGCGGGTAGAGCAGCTTTATGAAGAGGAAAATTAAATAAAACAAACTGTAATACTGCAAAACACGAGGTAGGTCCCTAAAATGGTGTTGGAACGGTAGTTTTAATGATAATAAAGTTGATGTGAGAATAGTGTAATAACATGTAGGTAGAGGTAGTACATGTTAGAAGTTTAATGTCATAAATGCGGTGGTAATCCATACAGTAGCGATAATTGTCAGCCTAATTCTGATCAAACCATATTTCAGGTTTCTGGACATCTTAGGCAGCCTTAGGCAACAGTGGACAAACACTACCTGCTACAGACACAGTTTAAGTTCGAACTAATGTTAGACTCAATGTATACCAACAATGAATAGTATAATAATAATAATATAATAATATATTTCATTCTATAATACTACAAGTATAAAATACATCCAAAAAATAGAATAGATTTGAAAAAATTCATGTATAAATACGCCACAGAGTATACACACATAAAAAACAAACTTATAAATTCAAAAAGTCACTAGCGTTGTAGAGTACATTACTGACTAGATGTTGTCCCAATTCTTTTTGGTATAAGAGATAAGATAAATTTTAATAGCAACTGGACATGATTATATACATTATATACATTGATGCAAGACATTTTTTTGAATGTGTCGTTCGTTGAAGCAAAAGGTTCTGTAAAGTGTTAAAGTGTTAAAGAAGTCTTTGTATTGTGTTTAACGGATAATGCACATTCCAGAATATACAGAGATGGTAAGGTAAGTAGATTATTATTCTTGAAGTACATTTTACAACTGCCTCTTCTTTTGAGATCGAAAATAGCTCTAAGGCTTGACTTTTGTAACTTAACAATACGATCTACATTTACGCAGTTGCCCCAAAAAATGACATCATACCGTAGTCTAGAGTTTATGTATGCGTTGCAAGCATTTAGAGCAGCTTCAGCACGACCACACTTTGCTATTACACGCAGACTGTAACAAAATCTAGCCAGTTTTGAAGCAAGCTGATCAACGTGACGATTCCAGGACAGAGAGGGATCAAGTGTTATTCCCAGGAAAGAAACTTCTTCCGGCTGGGTGAGTACATTCCCCATACATCGAGTCTCCACATCTTGCATGCTGTTGTTAAAAAGCATACATTGCGTTTCTGAAATATTTAATTCAAGGCCATGACTGTCCATGTGTTGAGATTGTTTATGGTATTTATCACTTCAACAATATTTCTACAAAGCGACTTTGCTTTTATTACACAACAATTACAATGACACTTTTAAAGAAGTAGATAGACTTTCTCATCGAAAATATAGGTTCAATTTTTATGCAGAGCAACTAACAGGGACGAAAGTCGAACTGTCCTAGATGTAACAAAAAGTAATTATGACACGAATTCCTCAGATAATTTTGCATGGACCTAATGATGCCGTCTTCTACAATAAGTTTAGGGAACAATATAAGTTTTAAGGAAATGTTCTAAGTCGCACTAAATCCACTATTAGAGTTTCCGGGTGTTGACCGTTTCAGCTGTAGTTTTAGCGATGTCGTAAAAATATGAGAACTAGAAGTATTGCGCGATTGTAAAAAAACTTTTTGTGCTGATAGATTATTGGGGAGATCTGCTGCTTTAAAGGCTTGAATTTTGCTCATCATTTGCCTGCAGTAAGAATCGTTTTTATTTCTGATATACACATAAGTTCTTGGAAAGTAAGTTAGAATACAACCAACGTAATTGTCTCCTACATTAGTTTAATGGAATAGTTTCGCCTTCCTTTACTTGATTTTGCTTTTCACTTCACCACTAACGGCGTTACTCTATGGGTATGCAATGCATACAGAACAACTACAGGGCTATGTACTAGTAGCATATCTAATGTATAAACTGATCTAAAAAAAATTCTATAGAAGCCATAGTATTAGAGTCAATAACTATCGATATACCTATCCATATACCTACATATATTATAAAATTTGTAACGGATCTCGTTACAAATCCGTCGTCGAAAGATGGACAGATTAACACAATACGTACAGGTTTCCTTTTCCATTCTCTCCGAGATGATTTTACGATTATATGTATTTGTGCCATACATATAGAATAGTAATTGCCGTTTTTTAAGCATTACTGCATTATGTTACTTATTTGTCCATCATAATTAATTTACATAGGTTATGTCGTCACAACAGCTGACAAAACATTAGAAAAGGTTGTTCAAATTTTGTTGGTGTCGACTATACATATGTGTATGACAACCATGTGAATGGATGTATGTACTTACGTATACCTATACATACATGAATAAATGATAAAAACCGGAAACTGATAGATAAGTATTAATCGTAACATATTAGAACACTATTGACGTGCTTTTGCGTTTGTATTTATTTGGGGACGCAAACGCTCTCGTAATTATGATAAATGTGTTAGTTTGTGTCGTTTCAAAAGCTGTATTAAAATAAATCGCTCTGTTTCGCATTTGAAACGTGGTATCATCTGTCATCAACGGTGCGTCGTTATTGTGGTATTTCATTAAAAATAAACGCAACATTTTGTGATTAACTCTATCTATTCCTATTGTATCTACTACATTGGTATAAATTAGGGATTCACATACAAATGCTCTCCTCTATTGAATCGTATATTTTATACACATAATAAAATGTGGAACAAATTTAACTAAACTATGGAAAATGGGGACAACACTAAAGCATAAAAATAGAAACTCGCAAAAGTAATATAATTGCAATATACATATGTACGTAGTATATATGGGTTACACAACAGAAGGAGGTATTTCTACATACATCATTTACTAGGAGGAAAGATAAGAATATGTCTGTAATATAGATATTTGTAGAGCATACGGCTATAAGTTTTAACATCGTAAACTGCAGCAATGTAATTTCGTAGGCGATCGCCCTAGCAAGTTTCTACACAGTGTAATGTTATTAGAGTGTCGGGACGAGAAAACCTACGTACGATTGGGCAAATCACCGCCTACAGTGAATGCGTATTATTTGAAGCTTAATGATCGATATTTCCAAATTATAAACCGAGTATTAGATAGATATGGTAGACGCAGCAACATGGATTACGGCGACATTTTACATGTTAAATGGTAAGGTGAATTCATCATGTAGGAGATAATAGAATCCATATAAAGGGAATTACGACATTCAGTCCTGATTTTAAAATAGATAACCTCAACTAGGGTTCTACGAACTGAAAGACTATTTCGCTGCGGTAAAATGAAACAAAAATGAAGAAGTATTTTAATTACCGAAGATCTGCAAGCAACTCGATCAGGACGAATGTTTCTCTACGCAATTGATTGGAATATATTCTACAAATAACGAGAATAAAACCCTTGTAATCCTGATCTTGCATTTGCTATCAGAAGACATATTTTATGCACTAAACTACTTAGTAACAGCTGTTATTTAAGCTGTATTGCTTGTTTGACTACTGCTGCAACTAGCACTCATAAAATGGCAAAAAAACTATTCTGTTATTCCAGTAAATCTTCTTGAAAAATAACACAACGTATCAAATTGTTTTGTGAAACAAAATAAGTGCAATACAAACAGTTTTGAGCTCAACTAACACAGCACTTTAAACTTAGAGGAAGAATGCAAAACACACGTTTCGTGATCTAATACCATATTCGCACAGAGAAAAACCGGCACATCAGATATTGTACAAGTGAACAACATTTATGCAAGTAATGGTCTTTTTGTTCAGGGTATACTTAGACAGTGACTATAGCATCAGTAATTACTTCCGAACAACTTAGTTTGGAAACCTTTGCACTGCTGCCATATAATACGTATTTTTATATATAATAACATACTGCCAACACATTAGCCAAAATAACTAGACTTAAGCATAAACATACATACATATCTGCGCCATCAGTTATCAGAACTTTACCGCCATATACCTACTGCATTCATTGCGTTCGGCTAGACACATTGTAATATCCTCCCAAGCATTTTACGACTATGCATACACCGCCTAACGTTACACATAACGCGTTTTGTACTAAGTTAACGATCTTACCCTTTAATAACAGCACGACAACAGCTGGGGAACGATTTTAGGGGCGTCGCTCGGTACAGAAGACTGAGACCACGTACGGCTAGATCTGTATATGTATGTATGTATGTATATATAGAGCACATAGTAAGGGCCCTTCTGTCAGTTTGTTATTTTTTTATTTCGTCGCCCTACAAATTACATTGTATCGACATTATGCGGGGTAATAACCGGACGATCTAAGGGGCCATCATTTAGAAAAGAAACGGGAAAGAGGGTTTTCGACGGTAGGGCGGGTGAGATAATAACAGAGAGATTTATCCGTGATGCATATGACGTACGTTTTAATATGAATGTTTGAGCATACTTGATTTTAAGAAGTGGATACATAGTATGAAGTAAGCGCATATGCACGGATGACTTAATATCCGGAGTAAATAGGGTGAAGCTATAAGGAAAATTAGGGGGAGGGTTCATTAGTCCTGTTACGCGATAAAACAATATGATTTCTTTAATTGCCAGCTGTGTTGTTATATCAACTTCAAATCAACTTTGAAAGGACTTAATTCTATAGTCTATCTCTCTATTCTATAATAAGCGGTGTTTAAAAATGTAAGCGGTTCTTTGATTGAGAACCTCTCTAAAAAAGTGTCATAAACTCCTTAATTTCATAATACATAAAGTATGACATACGTCAAGAATGCATATTTGATCCCACAATTTGTATGTTCTATTAAAATAAAAACCATCGAAAAATCCGGCACATTGTATTAACACCGCTCCCTTTCAAGTGTTTTTAAAGACTTATAAGTTATATGTCTTCAATTTGCTGTATAAGTTGTTACATATTTTTATTACTTATGTCAAAATGTTTCTATGTACACTTGTATAGGCATGTAGTTTGCGGCGCATGAAGAGTTACATTAACAGATTCGCGGGTATTGTACGTATGGTTTATTTCATATTAAAAGTGCAGTTTAAGACAATGTGTTTCCGCGAACCATGCCAATATGATTACCGGCATTGTAAATATACCTCTGTCTTGAAACACGCCTCCACACGAATCAGTTTCTCATATTGAATATTGTGTCTTAGACACAATTGTTGTAACAAAAAATATCGAAAATTCTATCAGCATCTAAGGATTACCCCAAAAAATAAGACCGCACGACAACCTTTCCTATATGTACGATAAGATAACAATGCTGCTTCAGAACAGATTTCGGTCGTATATGTCATTTCGAAAAACTAATATAATTTTCTAGTTGGTGCGGTAACATAAGAATTTCATTTAGAAACATATTCCGTACTTCCACAGGCCTCAGTATTTGAATTGCTTGTTTACGTAAAAGGTATTGAAGATCACTCATCATTTCATTTTCAGTTTATACATTTTCATATATTTCGTATATCCACATTATCGCGACTATATCTCCCGTTCTGTTTACTAGTATCCAAGTGGCCTTAATTTTATTTTTGGTTTGCAGAATGTAGCTTGCGTTACACGGTTTATTCCTTTCAAGTACAATAGAACTTAAATAACTTCGGTAGTTTTCATAATATTATCTCGTTATCCCAAAACCTTAACTTTATATACGCCCGTAATGTAACCTAATTGCTTAAGGAATGGGTTTGTGTATGTTCAAAATCAGTTGTTGCAATTACTCAATATGACCTCCATCTTTTTGTTGTAAGATTACAGCCTTTCTTCTAAATTGTACACAGCATTCCGTCACATCTCTGTTGAATTGCACCAATTTGCTCAATAATCCACAGCCAGATATCCGCTGGGTTAAGATCAGGCGATCTTGGTGGTAATGAATTTGCGAAATGTCTGCTGAACACACAATTTTGCAAAACGTTAGTTGTTGACTTGTCGGAAAATGTGTGGGAGTGTTCCGTCCTTCATAAATTGATGTTTTCGATTCCGTGGTGCTCGTGTTAGTTAATTTGTAAGTATCGTTTACCGTTTACAGAACAGATACGGCTTCACGATTCTGCATTTCCTGTAGAAATATAGACCAATACTAAAATCAGTTGTAAAACCGCACCAAACTCTCACTTTCTTGTCATAAAGTGTCTCCCTCTTCGATTAATTTTTTAACTTAATTTAAAAAAAAATATATTAAAATCAAAGTGGAAGGTTTACATATTTAATTGTGATTTCTTAGCTGTTTATTAATAGTGGTTGTATAGATTTTTTTTATATATATAAGTATATTATATATTTACATAAAACAGTTATACCGAATAAACCTAAATACCTACTTGTAAAAAAGATATTCGGATGCCAAGTGTCATTTAATGCCGTACTTAACTTAAATTAATGGTAAAACCTGCAAAGAAACTTACGCCAGTAAAAATAAATAATAGAATTCCTTAAAGTACCTAATCATTTTTGTATTTGTATGGTAATGGTTTCGTAAAGAATAGGAATCTACATATATATGTATGTACATATACAGCGTTAGTAAAAAGTCCCGGAACCGTCGAATAACTTTGTTATTTGAAAATTATGATTTCTGAAATTTGTTATGGGGGTATAGTTAATATAAATGCATTTTATGCAATACAGTTTATATTTTTTTCACTTCCGGTTTAATCGGCAATACGTCCAACTTTTTTATTTAAACGGAACGTCCAGATTTTTTTAACACTTTTGAATGCAAAATAAAAAACTACGTTCAGGAAGTATTAAGATGTTTATTTTTATTCACAAGCAAACAGTTAAAAATTAAAAAAGTGTCCTAATACAGAAAAAACAAGGTACCTTTGAAAAAAGTTGTTGTAGCGTTTGCATTCTTTTTGCCGTCACATTTGACAATTTTAAAAGCGTTTTGCATCGCTATAAATTTACTTATTTTAGACATTGACACATTTGAAAATGGCAGTAAAACTTCAACTGAATCAGAACGAATTGAGATATTAATAATGCGTGGGTACGGTGATCGTCAACGTTCTTTTGAAGAGGTTCGTATTTTGTTTAATACTGTTTATCCGGATCGTCACATTAGTAAAAGTATGGTATGCCGAACAATTCAAAAGTTTGAAGTCTTTCGTCAGGTGAAGGATTTACCTACAAGGGGACGTCCATTAACAGCAACAGATGAAGAAACTAGTTTGAATGTGTTACTTACAGTGGAAGAAAATCTACAACAGAATTAGGTCAAATTCATGAGATCTCTCAAAAATCTGCTCATAAGATTCTTAAATCAGCAACAATGAAAGCCTATAAAATGTATCCCGTCCATGAGTTAACTGAAGATGATCCAGATCGTAGACTACATTTTTGCGAAACAATGACGGAATTGATCGAGCGGCAGCCTAATGTTTTAGATTACATCATTTTTTCAGATGAGGCAACGTTTTGTCTCAACGGCACTGTGAACAGACATAATTGTCGCTACTGGTCAATTGAAAATCCGCATTGGATTGAAGAAGTCCATACACAGCGTCCTCAAAAGGTGAATGTCTGGGCTGGTCTTGTTTGAAACAACATCATAGGATCATTTTTTATAAGAGGAAATTTAACTGGCAACGTCTACTTAAATTTATTGCGAAATGAGGTTGTTCCAGCACCTGCGGCCCTCTTTCCAAATGCAAACATAGGTGATCACCCTAATGCACATTTTTGGTTTCAACAAGATGGAACTCCCCCCCATTTTGCCCACAATGTCCGCGATTATTTGAATGAAATTTTTCCCAAATCTTCCCATAATCTTGAACAAGTGGAAGAGAGAATAGTTCAAGAAGCCAATCGCATCACTCCAGAACAAATACAAAATTCAATAAAAAATTCTACTGACCGTTTACGTTTTTGTTAAATTGTAAATGGAAAGCATTTTGAACAATTATTGTAATCGCAACCTGAATAGACAGGTATCTTAATTTTTCTGTATTAGGACACTTTTTAATTTTTTAACTGTTTTCTTGTGAATAAAACTAAACATCTTAATACATCCTGAACGTAGTTTTTTACTTTGCATTCAAAAGTGTTAAAAAAATCTGGGCGTTCCGTTAAAAAAAAAAGTTTGACGTATTGCCGATTAAACCGGAAGTGAAAAAAAATATAAACTGTATTGCATAAAATGCATTTATATTAACTATACCTCCATACCAAATTTCAGAAATCATAATTTTCAAATAACAAAGTTATTCGAGAGTTGCGGGATTTTTACTAACGCATTCCCTAGTCATTAACTACAAATTGACGCTTGAGGTAAGTTGTGTTTCAAGTATTTATGTACATATGTATATACATACATATACGAGTCATTGGATAGCTGTTGCATAAAGTTACATATAAATGACTAAATATAGTTCTACTGTCTAGAAATAAATGACATTGTATTGTATAGAATAACATTTACAAATTGTTTGTTAAAAATTGTTATAGTTTGTACGAAAAGTATTCATACTTACTATCACTTTGTGCCTGAAGAAAAACACACATCAACTTACAAAACAATGTATAACGCGTAGAACAGTTATTACGATTATTTATCGCTACTACATCCAGAAAATTAGTTAAACATGGAAGTTATGTACAGAGCCGTGCAAAGTTTAAGTATGAGTCACAAACTGCAAGGCCGTCACATCTATTCCATTGAAGTAACAAACTAAGTAGATAGCGAGGTAAATAAGTGACAAATATACAGTGTTTTTCAACAAGTGTTCAAGTGTTTATTCTTCAAAATAAATGTACTTATGTATATAGGTATGTATGTCCAAATACTGAACAATGTTCACCAATGTTCTTTTGTATATACATAGATTTATCGATAGTGCATTCTGCATTACACAGATTTAAAGTTTGAAACCACTAGTTATCGTAATATTAATTAAAATTTATTGCAAAATAGTAAAATACGTTAGCGTTTAGTGAACGAACTCAATATATAATGTCAGTGGTGCGAAGTATGATTCATACTTATACTCTGCACGGCTCTAGTTATGTATTATAATAAATTCAAACAATTAGCTAGAATTACTTATACAAGAAAAAGAAGGGAGCAATGCTAAAAGTCAAAGATCTGTAATAAAGCTCTCCAGTAAAAAGTTAGATATATGTAGGAAATAAAGGAAAGAAATTTGCGACAGCACCTGCAAAGATATCCACTACGGAAGTTGTGTTGGCACCATAAATGGCTGCACAACAAATAGAACCAGCAGAGGCATCAGATGAATACCGTTGGAAAGTTCGATCTGCAATTGAACAACCAAAACGAAATAAATCCAAAATATCATATCAAAGGCAAATTTCTCAGCATAAAATGCCTACTAGAAGATAACAGCATAAAAATCCTCCCTGCTGACAAAAGGAACGTCACCGTTATAATTGATGTGGAGGTGTATAGGATCAAAGTACAAAATGTACTAAAGGAGAGAAGATACAAAGAATAGAAAAAATACTCTGCAACAATACTTATACCACACTACAGTAAGTCTCCCCATTTATATGGACTACTAAAAATCCACTAAAGCGAAAGAAATTCTTCCTGCCACACCAGCAAATCCCACTAGACATCATTAATCCAATATCAGGATACACACAATCCACCATTTCCAATTCGGAGGAGTTTATCCAACGACCAACCAATAAACACCCAAGAACTGAAAACTGTGTGTACAACATTCCGTGTGAATGTAGCAGGAACTACATTAGAGAAATATGCAGACCGTTCAAAGTTAAATTAAAAGAATACCAACACTTAATCAGAGAAGATGATGCAAGCGCATGGTTGGAGAGCCACAGGATTCAATGGGATAAAGCAACGGCACTAGACAGAGAGGATCACCACATTTGAAGAAAAATTAAAGAAGCAACATACATGGCCATAACAACCAATACCATAACTAACACCAAGCGTATAGGTCCAAGAGCCGTGGCTGCCATTACTAAAAACAGTTTAAGGAATCCCAAACTATAACACACACATGTATATATAGGTACGAGTAGGTAAACACGTGTATATGCTACGCAAAGAGCCAATTTCGGCCAGTGAGATTACTGTGGAGCCACTGTTGATTTATGATTTATCCTAGGTGGGAGTACGCATGAGACAACGATGATACGAAACCTAATGGCATCAGAAGAGCAGTGGTACCTGGCGTGTAGAACAATACGATCGATCATACAGACCAAAGGACAAGAACAAAGATAGAAGGGACGGCACCACACTGATGAAATGCGAGAGCGAGTTCCGGTGTGGAAAAGCGATAATGCCGAAGTGGGGGGAGGTTTTTGGTCAGTAAGAATCTGACACAAGCCATTATGCAAGATTTTGCTCTCCTCCAAAAAAGAAGACACGTGTATATACATATACTCTTGAAACTACGCCGGACGATAAACGGCAGATGGAATTTCAGGGAAAACTTCTTACAAAATCTAACCGAATGAACGACCACGGCCTTGGCCAGTTTACGGAATCCACTAGGCATGCACGTAAGGTGGGTTACGACCCTTTATACAAGGAAATACACACCTGCGATACAAGACGCTATGAAAACACTGCAGTGGAACACCGAAGTTAAGTCAGAGCAATCACCTACAGTTGCAGTTCAAAACAATCGTTTGTCGATATTGGTATTGGTGTCAATTCTAGTAAGCCATAAACATGAGCATGCTGAAGACAAATAGCTCTTTGCACAGCAAGGCTGTAGACGGCGATAGAGCTGTTGCCAAAAGACACTACAAATGATGGTAGTGGTTCAAATATCAATCCAAAATCTATATATCTATTATTACATATAGGAATACATATGTACATGGAAATTATAGAAAATTTTAACCTATTTTTACTAAACTTTTACTGTTTACTGTACAGTTTTGCCTCACCTAAAACCTCCAACCAAAACTGCGGGTTATACGTTTCAATGAATGAAAAATAAGCACCTGGAGTCTTGTTCGCTATAACAATGATACGTAAATTACAAGCTTATCGGATAAAATTGCCTCGATTACTCTAATGGTTCATATTATCAGGCACGTAATACATGTGTATTTATATCTGTGGTGTAATAAATTTTCGTATTCTGGTAAAATTGTTGGGTAATACATAAAATAAAGAATCTAAAACCAGTGCTTCGTAGAATCTCTAACATTTATATATACAGATAAAATAATGAGCATACTAGCCAGTCTCAGTTGGTTACCAATGCAATTGAACGTAAATTTGTAATAGATTTTGTGCACACAACACTGATGCAGCATACCTAGTACATAGAATTTATAACGTTGATTGCAAACTTCACAGCCAACCATAATTACGTACAATATATCATTATTGGAGGGAATGGAAAATGCTATAGATTTTCCTAAAGTCTAATATATATTTACGCATCGGTCAGATTCAACGAGCCGATAAAGACATTAAATTACAATATCTGCTCGTAATTCTCGTCTACTTACATGAGCACGCCATCCGCAATGCGATACATTCAGGAAATAAACGTTCTTGGTTCTTAGATATTGTTACTTGGCCGGATATTTATGGAACAACGATTCTAATTTTGTGGTAATATTAACGTTAAGGATAATATATTGTGCGATTGCAAAACGTGAGTATGGTCTTCTATCGGTTCCTGTTTAATTTATGACCCGCACCCCGTAATTGGATATTTCATGAACCTAATTCTAAATATTCAATTTATTTTTGTTAAGCGTGTAATAATTTACACACTTTAATAAAAAACCACAAATAACTATTTAAGGATTGCCTAATATTTATTTGCAAACATTTATCTCGCTCTCTTCTAGGGCTTGTGGAAGTTTGAATATTCTGGCTTTCAATTCTTCTAGGTGCGTGCGGTTAATTCGCTGTCAAGTAGACTGAAGCTTGAGAATTTTGTGATTCTCGCATTTTTTTATCCAACTTTTATGTTCGACAACAGCTCCATAGGAGATGAGCCGCCATTATTATTGTAACTTTCTTGCTTTTTCTCTTTTTTGCAAAACGGTGTTACATATCTTCGATTGTTTTTCTATGTTCTATACTAGAAATAAAAGGACGATGGCCGATAATAAAACTTCGCTGTTACAAGAACTTGTTTTACAGAACGTCGAAATACTCTTCTTTTTGCATTTTCCGAATTATTTCAAATATATCCAGCCAGCACAATCATCATGGTTTCCATTTTCAGAATTTTATTTAATAGCGTTTGTCAAACTTTCTCTTCTCTTCCTATCACTTACCTCCGTCGTCAATATATAAGTTATCTTCATGAATATTTGTCATTTTCAGGCTCTTAAATTCGTATAATATAATAATTCCATACGTCACCACTGGGCTGATTACTACTGCATACGGACTTATTTTTGTAGCATTATGCTGCTAGCGATACTAAATGATTTGTCATTCTTCCATCATTCAAGTAAATTAAAGTAAAGTGAGTATTACGAATACCAATTACAAAAACAATTTCTTGATAAAACTAATTTCTGCACAGTTTACACTCTAACTTGATCCGTAAAAGCTAAACACAGGTTCGTGATAAGCACTACCGAAAATATTAAGATGGAAACTTAGCGTGTATTTCTAAAACTGGCAAGCAACTATACAGTGTAATTATTATAACTACTGCGAGACTTTTCTGATGCAATAGCATGCATATGCTCATGTAGGCTATCAGAGGTTCATCGTTTGACAATATAAGTACTTACATACGACTTGGCGTTTGGTGTGATAATTTTCTTCTGTAATACAGGTATGCTTATCTAGTTCGGTATGTTACGTGTGTACGTTGTTTTAAGTTACTCAAATAATTGACCGGACACCAATATAAAACAGGATAATGGCAAATATATGACAGCAAAATAATGTTAAATACAATACAGTAAATGTTAAACTTCTCATAAATACAATATCCTACAGTTCACGAAGAATACAGGAAATATGCAGATATAAAAAAGAAAGTACTGATTCAGGCTCAATAAAATCACCGGACACATAGGGGAAAAACAAATTTTCGAATATAAGCCATCTGCTATAGTAGTAGTTGTTGTGCTCAAATGTACATAAATTCGTATAAGGTAAGAGAGTGCAGTTAGTTTAGTAATTTGTAGGACTTGGTAAAGTAAAATCAAAAATGAAAGGCTATCACAAAGAAACTACTTCTGAAATTCAAACATTCATAATAAATCATTTCAAAGAAAGTGAATCTGTCAGAAAAATTGCTAAAATATGTAAAAGAAATCGCGCTACAGTCAACGCTATTATACAAAAACACAACCATGGAGGCAGGTTAAAAATACAATAAGATCGGTTCGACCGCCAATTCTGGCCGAACAAGATAAAAGAACAATCCTAGGAAAAATACAGGATGCGGCAGAAAGGATTTTACACTTCAAACGTTTGCTTAAAGAGAAACAACATAAGTTACAGCAACGCTTTCTTTTTCAATAAAAAGAGTAGCCTTTGGAAATTTTGTGTCATAGGTTTACAGTTGTCAACAATCCATGTGGAACAATTTTCAATATTAAATTCAATTACTGCCGTGCAAAGAAGGTTTAGGACACAATTCAACGTAAGAGAAAGTCCTTCACGTCTTATTATTAATTTATGGGTTAAAAATGGAGAAACACAGGTTGAATTCGGGACATAAAACCAACCGATCGGTCACGATCTGTGCATAATGCGGATAACCAAGAAAGAGTTGGACAAGCAATTAGTGCGAGCCCTGAAAGATCAATCAGAAAACAAGCTGTGGCTCTCCATATCTCAGACCGGAGTATTCGACGTATGCTAAGAGGCATGAAATTCATCCATATAAAATTGCAGCGCTTATAGGTGTTTTGTCGATCACAATTCTCATTATGTCCTGAATTGTTTTCATAGTAAGTTCAGAAGATCCATGGTCCTCTTTTGAAACGTACTTTGTGATAGTTTAACTTGTTATTAAGCTGTTGGTGTGTTTGGCTATTTCAAGCGAAGTATTCCAATCTTGTGCCGACAATTCGGGTAAATTTTTCCCGAGTAGTCCAAAACGATTTTGCATTTCACGTAATATCCAGAAATGTTAGACATCTGGCGAGACATTGTACAATTACAGAAAGTGTCATTATTTTATGAAACGCCTAATCACTTTGTGAAATGACCAATTACGATAGCAGGCTGCGACATAATTATACTTTACTAAATTTTCTAAAATCTACATATTTGGTGTTTTCATTTTGTAGATAATAACTAGATACGAGTTAAAGCATAATTATCTTTTGTATGTGATTTTACACGTATGAACTAAGTTCGTAATAATGATTTCGTACAAATTGTTGTCCAAGCAGGAATATAAGTGGAAGTTTCCAAATATTTCTAATTCCGCTTTCAATCAATACGTTATTCTGCACACTATACATCTGTCTATTACAAAGGGAAAATTTGAAGAGGATTAGATTGTACAATAGTGTTATATAATTTTTCCATTGTAACTGTTATTGCTGAACCGAATTTCTATTCATGATTGCTTAGATTTTAATAGAGATGACTATCCAAAATCTGTTCGGATAGTAATTGTTGCCTAAATATGTATGATCCGTAAGCAGATAAAATGTAAGTTGGAATAAGGATTATTTCTTATACAGGGTGTCCCAAATCGGGTGGGATTGCATGGGCATCTTCATTATTATTGAAGATAGAGATTTGTTTAAATGGGCAATGTTTTGCAATTTTATGCGCTGATCGCCATTTTCTTCTATGTCGAATATCTCCGTAAGTATAAAAATTACGAAAAAAAGTTTCATATAAAAAGCAATCTGCTCGATACAAGCAATTCAAAATCAATGTCAAACAGAAATTCAAAATGGCGGCTTTCGAGATAGCCATAACAACTTTCTTAAGTTAAATAGGCGCCATATTGGATTTTTATATCACTAAATAAAGCTTTTTATTCTCTTTTCATCCATGTAACATAACCTATAATTAAATAACGAAATACTACTTTAATTAACAGTTTTATATTTTAATCAAGTAGACTTGCATGAACCCAAACAATATCAAATGAAATACAAAAAACAACAAATGTTATTTAACATTTATAGATAATCTTCAAAATGGTGACCATTGTTTGTTATGCATAATTCACAACGTTTACTAATACTTCGGGTAACTTTCCGTAACGTATTTCCATTAAATAAAGCTGAAATATTACTTGTGCTAGATTATAAAAAGTATGGCGAATTATTCAATTGAAGAATATGATTTGTACATTTATCAAGTGCCATAAATTTCTCGTCTTGCCACCCAAACTTGTTTAACTAATTTTCCGGATAGAAGGCAACCAAACATAAAAACATTCAAACGACTAGACATGAATATGCAGCTGTCTGGAAGTTTGAAAAAGTCCATCAAAACTAGGGAAAATAATTTTGTATTAGTACAAGATCGTAACCGTAATGGTGAATTATTAACATAGGCTTCTGTTGCGGCTAATCCAAGTATCTCAAATCGAGAAATAGAAGCACAGGTTAATGTATCCAAATCTACAGCATGAAGAATTTAAAAAAAGCACAAATTTCGCCCTTATACGTTACATGGTGTCCAAACTTTAGGACCACAAGATTACAACCGCAGGCTAGCATTTTGTAGGCGGTTTGTCCGCAAAAGTAGAGAAACAAATAATTTCACATGTCGAGTATTATGGACAGATGAATCTCATTTCTCTAATTGCGAAGTATTTAATCGACATACTGAACACTACTGGTCTACAGAAAATCCGCATGTTGTAGTGACACATCGAAATCAAGTTCGATTCGTTTTAACGTATTTTGTGGTATAATGGGAAGTCATTTAATTAGGCCTGTAATCTTTAACCGAACGTTGACTGCTCAGCGGTATTTAGAAATTATTGAAACAACAATAGAAGATTGCGTAGATGACTCACTTTTGGCAGAGAGGAGTGGGCTTTGGTATCGGTAAGATGGATGTCCAGTCCACAATTCCCGAAATGTAATAACTTATTTAAATGATCTATTTGAGAATAAGGTTATTGCTACAAACACCACTACTAGATGGCCCGCCAGATCAGCAGATTTATCACCCCTTGACTTTTTTTGTGGGGTTTATTAAAAGGTAAGGTATACGGAAGTCATCATAATTATAATAATGTTGAAGAGCTGCGCGAAGCAGTGCTAGAAGCGTGCGCAAGTATTAATGGAAATACGTTACGGAAAGTTACTCGAAGTTATTATTAAACGTTCTGAATTATGCATAACAAACAATGGTCGCCATTTTGAAGATTATCTATAAATTTTAAAATTGAGATTTGTTGTTTTTTGTAATTCATTTGATATTGTTTGGGTTCATGCAAGTCTACTTGATTAAAATGTAAAACTGTTAATTAAAGTAGTATTTCGTTATTTAATTATAGGTTATGTTATATGGATGAAAAGAGGATAAAAAACTTTATTTAGTGGTATAAAAATCCAATATGGCGCCTATTTAACTTAAGAAAGTTGTTATGGTTAT
>ML219237.1:0-16352 GCA_004785975.1 Popillia japonica
GCGAGGGAGTGTGCAACCTTCTTTATCCGTTACTGCCTGCAAAAAATTCCAAACATATGGCTCGAACAGTGTTTGCTCAGTTGATGTGTGAGCAACACAGTGTTGGAACGCAGCACCGGAAAAATGTCAGATAATAAATTTGAACAACGTGTCAACTTAAAATTTTTGTGTAAGCTCGGACAAATTGTCTACATTATCAAGCCATTATTAGCATTACCCACTGCTAAACCTCCTTGAACATATTCTGCTAATAGAGCATCTGGCTGCACCAAGCATAAGTTGTACAGTGTACATGCAGCAATTATAGTGGAAGGTATCAGGTCTACTCGATTCATATCAACATACCTAAGTCTTCTAAATTGTCCAAAAAGAAGAGCAAAAGCACGTTCTATTAAATGATATCGAAGGCTTCCACGGCCCGAGTCTCTATAATGAGGGTGTCCGGGTGTTGACCGTGTCATGGTTAGTAAAATATATACAGTACAAAATAAAAATAAATGCAGAAGATATACAATAAACTCGACGTTTCGCTACTAATGAAAGCGGCTTCTTCATGAGCAAAGAGGTTAACTGGGTGGGTGCCACAAGGTCACGGTAACTCGAGGTGTAAACCACGTTAGAGGCGAAAACCTTCTGACTATCCTATTCCTGTAGTGTATTACCTGTAGTGTTTTAGCATGAATGATATTAAACCTTATTTGTTCACCTTATTTGTTTCAATGAATGGAGGTATACACTAATTGAGTGTAGGGTAAGCTTTGTCTCCAATAATATATTCATCTTCGTTAAAGTAAGTATTAAAATGACCAAGAATGCTGTTATAAATACCTGAATTGCTAAACATTCGAATATCTGAGACTGAGCTAGGATAGCCCGTGAAACAGTCAGTAAACATTAAATTTGGTTGACAAATGGCTTGTAAGGTAATTCCATGGAAACATTTTCGATTAATATATGACTCTGGATTCTCTCTAGGGGCTTTTATTGGTACATACGTACCACCAATTGCTCCGATTATTCCTGGCATTCCTGCTATTGCTCTAAATGCTGTTTTTATGTTTTGCTTTTCATCTTCCATGTGCCATTTAATGAGAGTAGGTGTTATTTCATTTAAAGCACTAATGACTCGCAAAAAACTTGAGAACATGGAAGATTTTCCCATATTAAATCGGTTTCGAACTGATCTGCGAACAATAATAGTTTTGACATATGTACATATGTATGTACATATATGTACTTCTAGTAACAACCTGTAACTATCTGGTGTTGAAAATAGCCATAGTACCGCTAAGAGTTGACGTTCTACTGGAATCCTCTTTCTGCCAACAGCACCCTCTTGCTTTTCTAAACTTGGGGTTAATCTGACTAATAACTGATTGTATGTTACTCTATTCATTCTAGAATGCTGTTGAAATTCTCTGTCCAGACTATTTCCTATAGTTCTTTCAATGAAGTTTTCTATTCTTGATGGTATCCTTCTGTTTATAACAGGCTCCTCGTCTTCGCTGCTGCTTGAACTTGTGTCAAAAATATCCATTGTATTACTTTAGCTATTAACAAGCAGATTTCTTAATTTTAGGTTATCTTGTGGTTATTCGAGATCACTCGGTTGACTCGTTCATAAATACGAAGTTTATATTGGACAACCGATCACCCGGACGTATTTTGTCGGGGCGTAAAGGCATACAACATTCTCTAAATCTGAACGTGGTACTGGTGTCGAAAAAGCTTACGTGACATCTTTTCGACCTATTCATTTGCGTACATAAATATAGAAATAATCGAAGCCCTAAACTGTTTACCTTATCAAATTATATGTGGCACAAGTTTGTTCACATTACCGATTGCGCCATTTGATCATATAGAAAGAATTTTCTGTTCACACTAGCGCGATCTTTCCATTAACAGGTATTCACGTAAGCGAGCGTTTACCGTACATTGGTAGCAATTCTTCTTCTTGGTTGACTACATAAAGGTTAGGATTTTAGTTTTTAGACTGTTTCCTATGGAGTTGCTCAATAGTAAATTGAATTGAATTGAAAGATCTATCTCTTTTGGAGCACTAAGCAGAAAATGCATTCAAATAATGACACATAAGTATATTATGCTATTTAAATTAAGTAAGATGAGGTGAACTTCTGCTAAATTGGCAGTCATAGAAGAGCGTAAATAATTTGGCTAACAACACCAGATTATATCTAGGAATTATTACATCACTATTGGGACATAGAAGCCTTCAACAGCTTACTAAATATGTGTTACATACAGTAGAAAGAGGGAGTGTGGTAGACACCTTTAACAACAGTAAAAGTAAAAGGGTTGAAAACAATTTCTAAAGAAATTCTTAATCAAATGGCATGCTGGTGTATATATGTACATACTAATAGACCAAATTTATAGGCAAAAAACCAGTTTTTCTCCAGAAATTTCTAGAAATCTACTACTACTACTATACTTCACTGGTAACTGGAAAACAAAAAGTTGAAAGGGCAAAAAATTTTTAGAATTTACTGCCGTGTCTTTGTCATCAAGCTAATAGTATTAATTTGTATACCGCATCTTCAAAATCTTGCTTTGTTAGATGCGAACATGCATTTCTTAATGAGTGGGAATAATTTTGACACTTTGCTTATAGTCGTATCGCACAAGTTTTAAGAATGTATTTACTATAATTGTCAGAATCAAAAGAACATAATTATTTTGCTAATAAAGTTGAACTACACACTTCATGATCTCAAATCCATTTATTAAGATTCCTCGAGTTACCTCTGCATAAGAATTCACAATAGTTTTTCGATTTAAATTTATGTTTGACAGCTGTCAAAATTTGACGCTTTCAAAATCATCTCATTCACATCAACCCTTGAGTGCTTATTACTTAGAAAGCCTTTTCCAATGAGGACAGTTGTTGAGGATACAAGTAATTGCAATACAATTGCAGAATAAACTACTTATGCTCGGCGGTACACTTCACATTTCTCGAGTAATATGGCGTTAAATTGATGTCATGTAATGAAAGAGAAGATTATATAATCGGCATATTTAATACAAGTAGAAAATATATGATCTTTTAATTGATCTAAACCGAACAGGCAGCAAAGAAAAAATCTACCAACTCGAGATGTCAAAGTGGTCCATCAAAAGGAGAGATAAATAAGACGTCGCCGCGTATACTAGTAGTCGTTTTAGAATTCACATGTGCATCCTATCCGGTACATTCCCGATGATATTCGTCCGCTTTGATCTTTGCCGAGAAAGAAGTTGGTAGAGGAGCCCCGAGCCTGGTGGCTTATTAAGCCGGAAAATCGAAAACGTTTTTAAAAAATTCCCTTAATTAATGTTCAAAGAAACACGCGAACGATGGGCGCACACAGCAGCCGAGGTTATTAGATTGTCTGCTGCGGGTCTGCGTGCGATTTCGACGTATTCGCACAGGAGAAGCTGATGCTCATTCTCGGTTGCATATCTTCAATACTTCTGTATGTATGTGCGGTGGATGGTTATCCCCGCGTATTCGGCATATTCAAACGAGGTTTTTATCTCTTGCCAGTTCTGTGTAATAGATGCCGACTGCCGATACGGCTGATCCATCATCTGATTCGGGAGGTTTGCGGAAGAGACTTAGAAGGGATGGATATGGAGTATGACGTTTTGTAGCTATCAAAGAGCTTAATGAAAATGCATTGGAGGAAACGCTAATTTACCAAACTGTTAATTTCTTACAATTTTAAACGAAATTGAATCTTTTGACGTAATATTTATTAGGGAACCGAACAGTTTTTCTAAAGACGAATAAGTTTTAGATATAATCAGAGCTTTATATACATACAGACTTATCTACATCTGACCAAATCTTAAGCTGCTCTAAATAGTTTTAACAAAGCACAGGAAACTACTTCCCCAAATACAATTTGAAATGCTTCAACCTATCACAAAAACAATTTAGGATAATCAACTTCTGCTAAAATAGTTTCCCGAGTAATGCAATTTTTAAGAATAAATTTCAAAAATAACAAAGGCATTTTACGTCACTATTACAACCGCATCCTTTATTAAACTCAATCCAAAAATACCGCAGCAACATAAACAAAATAATAACGCAACGATGCAACGATCTCTTAACTGTTTGCATCCCCTGTTACCCTCTTCGCAACAGAGGAAAACGACCCCGTATTGAGATAATACGCGAGATATTGGCCGCGGTGGAGGAGAGGGTGTACGGATGCCGGTTGGACTCCTCGCTTATTAGAATAAAACAGAGATCAATATGTATATACGTCGAGGGGTAAGATGATCCCAGCATCAGCCCCGCAACTTATTTATGCACCTATATACGAGTATATACCTATAGACGTATCGTACCGGTTTTTATTACTTATTAAAATCTATTTCCTTACCCCACCGCGATTCGCATTCGGTATACGAATATGTTCCTTGCGTTATTTTACGTGGTAGCTTGTATTCATCTTTCTACCGTAGAATTTTTGCAATGATAGGTTGTTGGGGGAATTCATACCACAAAGGGATGAAGTATTTATTAGTAGGGTATGTTTTCGTTGCTCGACTAATTAAATGAATTGATCTGGAAGCAATATAAAATGAAATGGTAGAAATATGATTATATAACTCATTCGAAACTTAGCCAATAGCAATTAATTTGGAAACAGTTAATTTTTCGTTAGTTAATTTTTTATATAACCGTAAACGAAAATAATCCATTATATATCCTCTTCACTCGACGTATATACTTTCGCAGAATACGTCTCGTGACTCGGAAATATAATCGATTATTTTCTATGCTCTTGTGATATTATAACTGATTATATAACATATTTGAATTTTAGCCAGTAGCAATTACAAATTTTACAAAGTTACCATGTATTGATAAGTGAATATACACTTGACGACGTAATATAACCGTTTTGGTGTTTCGCTTCCTCGAATAATATGAATTTTGTCATGGTAACAGGTGTTTTGAAGTTTGTTGAGAAACGTCAAAAATATATTCAGTAATTTTCATACTACTTTTTTAAGTTTTTCGACATGGAACGCTTTGGTATAAGCTCGGGGACCGATATAGATAAAGAAATTGAAGATTTGACACCGCAAAATACCGCTAAAACACATAAATATATTTGGGAACAGTTAATTTTTCGTTAGTTAATTCTTTATATAATCGTAACGAATATCACTCGAGCAAATGAAAATAATCCATTATATATCCTCTTCACTCGACGTATATCTTTAAATATACGTGAAGAATACGTCTCGTGATTCGGAAATATAATCGATTATTTTCTATGCTCTGGTGATATAATAACTGAATATATGTGTATATTTATAGTAACCATAAGGATTTCTAATGGTGCAGCTAACGTGGGTTCCAAGCGACGATACTTATATAATAGATAAAGAAGATTTAACCAACTTTCTGATTATTTATTTTACTAATTCGTAAACTAATTTCAACATAATTTACAATAAACATGGAACCATCGCATTGACGGGTTAGTTAGTAACGGGGGGTGACCATCACCGCTCGCTCTTATGCAAGCTCTCATTCTATCTGGCATACAGTGGAGCGTCGATTATCCGAAAGCCGGTTATCCGAATTCAAAGTTTCATTTAGGAACTTGACTGAAAAAGAGGGTTACAAGGAAAGCAATGTATACAATGTAGACGAAACTGGGTTGTATTGGAAGAAAATGGCCACATCTCTTGAAAAGGAAGTGTCGGCACCTGGGTTTAAAGCAAGCAAATCTCGCATAACAGCTATGGTATGTGCTAACATTATTGGCGGCCATAGGCTACCATTGCTACTTACCGGCAAATCTAATAATCCGCTGTGCTTTAAGAGAATAAAAAAAACTGCCGCTCACTTAAGCCCGTTTTAGACGTTGTCAGTTTTACTAAGCAATTAGACAGGAAATTAACTTAGGTGTCTCAAAAGCCGAAAAAATTACTCTAGCATGTGTGGCCCAACTTTTTAGTCGACAAAAATGTTGAAAAGTAGACAGAAACGAATATTATCGCAACTAAACCAATGTTGGAAAGGTTGTTTCAACAGGGCGGACACAGGTCATCCAAGTTTTCTTGATTTTTTTTATGGAAAAAGTACATTGGCAGTACACGAATTATAGAAAAACGAAGAAAACTTAAATAGCATACATATTAACAAACAACTATACAACTATATTAACAAATAGGCCTAAAAATATTTAAATAACACATTCATTTTCTGCCTCGAATGTAACTTGAACAATTTAATGCTACACTTCCCTTGTTATATTTTCTTATCAGATATTTGTGGTAGTCTACTGCTACTGCGCTGTAACTAATTCTGAACCACTCGGATAAAGTAATATTTTACTTTTATTTAAAATTTTAATTATTACAACAATATTGAAGTCCTAATTATTCATTCGTTATTTGACAGTAGGAAATCATGTTGCGCAGAAGTGCTATGCGCCGATTTACTATGGAATTAATAGAACATTTTCAAATAAATTTTTGCTATCAGATTTACCTGGTAAATTAGAGAAAAAGTTTATGTTTTGCACAATGTCTAATTTCTGACGGCTAATTTGCTATCTAATTTCTTGGCAAAACTGACATCGTCTAAAATTGGCTGGACACTAAATTTTTTGTCGATTGGTATGACACTGTATTTATCCCAGAGATGAAAAAACGTCTAACGAGAACTAACGAGAACGGAAAAGTTTTGTTGTGTATCGACAATGCGCCCAGCCACCCTTCAGACCTGACATTAGAAACAGAGAACGGTAAATTTAAAGTTGTTTTTCTTGCCACCAAACGAGACTTCGGTTATCCAACCAATGGGCCAGCATTCAAACGCTATTATAGAAAGGCTTTGTTGAGAATGGTCTTCATAGGACAGGAAGAGGAGACCTACAGCATCTGAGACATCTACAAAAATATCACCATGAAGGACGCTGTGTATATGGCAGGTGAAACATGAGAAAATTTCAAGGAAATTACTTTAAATTAATAAATTAATTAAAATGAAGAGTTTGTAACGGAATTGGTTCAACTGGCTAAGCATACGCCAGAGTTCAAAGACTGCGATGAAGAGAACATTAGCGGTTAGAGTGTGACATTGACGATCCCGAGTATGAAGCGCTTACAGATTACATCATAGCCCAAATCCAAGCTCCTGATAACGGCATTATTGAAGAGGACGATGAAGACAGCGAAGAAGATGCACCAGAAGAAAAATGGCCAACAAATGAAGAGGCGCTTAAATGCTTGGAGACAACTAGGAAGTGGCTTGAACATCAAGATGAGTGTGATGCTATTAAGTTGCTGTCTCTTAAACGTTTTCGGGACTTGCCAACCAAAAAACGTCTATCAACTATCAACATCAAAAAATCGATTATCGGAACAGTACCCTACAGCAAATGTTTCGGATAATCGACGCCCCACTGTACTTCGAATTAGTGAAGCAGTCTTTCCTTGAGGAACTGCTGCTCAAATATCTTTCAATCTTATTGACAGTTTTTGTAATGTCCTAGGAGGATGTTCCAAACCATTAATCTGTCTCCCGAAATTGTCTTAGAGATGCTCAATGGCATTAAGATCCGAGTTTTGCGATGGCCAGTCTAAAACATTGATATTGGCGACAACCAGCTCTTGCCTTACGGTCTTAGTCATGTGTGGCCAAGCATAAATACGAATTCTGGCTCATGTAGAGCACGGAATGGTTCAACAATTGGAACTATCGTATGGCAATCATTGTTCCTCTATTTCTAACGTAAATATTTGTGCGGTCATCAAGAGTTATATTATCTCACACAATCACTGATCCGCTACTAAACGTTTCTTCTTCTGGTATAGCATACTATGCAAATCTTTCACCTCGCCTTCTCCACACTCTATCGCAACGATCATTAGTTGACAGGTAGAACCTGGACTCATCCGTAAAATAAACGTGTCTTCAGTTTTCTATTTCCCAATGGGGAGTGCATGTGAGCATATTGTAATTGAGCTCTTCGGTGGTCCAGTAGCAGGTCGATACGAATTTTGACCAGCATCAATAAGGGGCACATAACTGTAATGTGGTGGAAATTGGAGAAATCAGAATACTTCGGGGCATGCCAAAATAACCATCGAGATCACAAGTCCTATCTTTGATAAGGGCGAGCTCTCCTTTGACAAACCCTTCAAGGTTGCCCTATATGCCTGAGATACGTGGAGAGAAAAAGAGAAATCTGGAATCTGAATCTGGATCTGGCACGCAGATCAAAGCGAACGACAGGTTCTACACGAAGTGTATAGGATGATATCTTTCAATTATGAAGAATGTATGATATAAGGGCAATAGACCGCCGTGTATCAAACGGAAATAGTAGCACACAGATACAGATATTTGGAGATCAGCTGATTCATATCCTATCGGATAGTCAGGCGACCCTCAAAACATTAACATCTTGTCAGATAACATTAAAAATAGCTTGGAACTGCCTGATAAACCTAAGAACCCTGGCAAAACATAACAAAGTTACTTTAGTGTGGGGGTATAAGGGCATACCAGGCAATGAATTAGCAAACAAGGTGACAAGAAAAGATTCTGCTACAATATTCACTGGACCAGAACCAGATCTGACAATAATTAAGTCTGCAATACGTGATGCAGTGGATACCGGTACACTGAAACAATGTTGAAGGGCAGTTACACAGCAAACCAATGATGAAACAGCCACGCCAGCATTTAGCAGCAGATCTGCTGGCTTTAACCGAGTACAGCTTAAAACAATACCGATTCTTCTAACAGGACACGGTTGTCTAAAGACATACCTGCATAGAATTGGCACATCTAAAAATGAAGCTCTTTGCAGACTAGGCAATAAGGAGGACAGAGCAGTGCTCCATTGGAACAAAGCAGACTGTCATTGCTGGCACCAACTAACCCACTAACAGATCTACTGGGAAAACAGTGATGGCGATCTTAAATATGTCATACCAATCTGATTGCAAGTCTATATTGCTTTTTAATGAACTCATATTCTTATCGCACCCACAATTGCTTGATTTAATGGATAACAATGTACGTATCAAAGATTTTTTTGGCTCAAGCAAAAAAACCAGAAATTTTCCGAATGATAAGTTGGAAAAGTAGTGGTTCCATTTTTGCCCAAAATTATGCCACATCCTGCGTACGTCAATATGTGTCTTGGTATCTTTCGTGAATTTAGTTTCTTTGACGGGTAAGTCTTCTTAATATTGTCGGCGCTATAATGTTTAGTATAATAGTTAAAACTAGCAAAACAATCATTCACTTCATTAGTCATTCCGTCAGAAAATTTGTTTCACATCGAAAGCTTCTTGTGTGTTTAAGGGCATGTCTGCTATTTTCCAAAAACTCTTGAAAATCTTCTTAGCCTCTTACCAGAAATTCAATAGATAGTGTTACATAGAGGCTTTAGCGGATATCAAGACTGCTAATATGTCTTGTGCTTCACGTTTGGCTGCATTGGCATTCGGCCACCTTCGTCTAATATCATTATTATTATTTTATGTGTAGTGGATGCAGCTGCAGTGGCTTTCAAGCTGTCTCACTTGTTGCACTACCACTGCAGCTCTTGCTGTGCACTTCTGTGTGAGTAAATGTGCTTTCTAAACGTTGCTACATACCCTTGTCGTAAATAATTGCACTGTTAGCTATTACTCAACGGTAACGACAATTTGGCCAACGAATTGAACTTCTCAAGATCTATTCCAACGCCTCCGCACCTTCTGTTCTAGTACTACGGCCACCGTAATAATTTTCCTAAAGTGAACTCCTATCTTCAAGTCTAATAAATTGTCATTCAAATCGCTAGATGAAGTTGGTGCTGGATCTACGAAGTCATCAGAATGTGGTCAGTCAGTATTCTCTGGGAACACACGAAGGCTATTCTGGCTACAGTTTTTGTAGGTACACAAATACATCTATCAAAGAAGTTGTATTGATTCATGCAAACAAAAATCCTTGAACTTAGCTTATTTGTCAGAATGTAGCACCCGCTCAAGCACATTAAAAATGAATTCACAATATCATCACAATATGACTTTAGCCTCGATATTAGCAACACAAAGGCAATTGTCGAAATATTCGGGTCCGTATCTAACAAAACCGCAAGCTACTAAAATATAGATCCCAATCCGAACAGAAACTAATAAATAATCAGCTATTCCATCTGAAGTGTTACTGATGTCCATCCTACGTAAGCCAGATGTATTTGCCCTAATCCCGACCTCTATAGATACGAGTATCAATCATTCAATACATGACCGTTCCATATCCACGATGGAGGCCTTTACACGTGTAAATTTTCATCAAATAATATCCCTGCCATATCCCTACTGTGTATACCGGTTACGTATTACCGTATAGTATTCAATATTTAACGAGTCTGTCAACAAGCTTATCCCGATAACTCATTACAATATGAAGGACGATACGGCCAAGGGCCGACTTAGAGCACCTAACAAGAACACGAACAACAGCATCAACTACGGACGAAAAGCTCTTGTACTGACCGGTTAAGCGGGTAAACTATACAACATCTATTAGATAGATATCCCCCTCTTAAATAGACAGATAAAATCAGTGGCGTGGAGTTAATAAAATGGTTTCCTATGGTATGATAATTTGGTGAAAGCCATGATATTCAAGTCTAAAGACTACGGAATAAGTGGAGACGTCTAGCAGAAATTTAGCACAATTTGATGACTTCACTTTTTTTTGCCTAAACTCTTATAAAAAAGATTAATGCTCTTATAGAAATGGACGTTATAAAAGCACAAAATTAGAGGAGAATAGCTTGATCTCTAACACTAATATCCTCAAATATTTGCGCAATGTTATAAATATTATTCTGTCATAGTTATATAATCACTGCACGCCACTGTTTGCAGACTAAGCGGAATCCCAATAATATACTGCACAATGAACTGTGTTATAACCAATTAATTAAGTAATCTAGTTGGTATCAGAACCCTTTATATCCTTCGAGCTGACCGCTTCTTCCTCCAACTCTATAGAAGCGGCCATATATCAGTAACAAGATCCTGACCGGTAATACTGGGGGATATTGGAGAGGTCCAGCAGGATTACCGTCTTATTGGATCCTGTTCGGGTTGCGTTCGGTAGATCGAACTCGGGCCCCGGTAATCCTCTGTCTTGATGAAGGACTGCTAGCCGGTAGAAGACTGCTTCGCTTAGCGGGCGTGGGAAGAAGTGAACCGGTGTCACTTCTACAGTTAAAGTATCGGTAAATTTTTGGTAAAATGAAATTGACGTTGTGTAAGTAATGGGTATTGATGTTGAAAGCTGGGGTAATTGTGCTTGTTATAAGTTGACATCCAAATATTTATTAAATGTTGCCAGAAATCCTTTACATAGCCTTTAAAAGAGAGCCGTAATTGGGTGTAAATAAAAGAAAACGTAGTTTTAACCTTAAAAAAATTGACTGGAAAATATGCCCGAATGCTTTCAATACTGTGTTAGGCGGAAAATAATCGCAGTAGCTTAAAACAAGAGGCACTTGTAGGTATTTTAACAAACATTACCGACGATTATTCTTATTCACGTTCACGCAGCATCCAAGCAAAAAAAATGTTGTTTATAATCAAATGGTGCAAGTATAGCTGCTGGAGCAGGATACCACAACTGCTTATATCAATACAGTAAACCCTCGTTAACCCAAACTCGGATAAACCAAACACCTCATTAATACAAACTCAAAGTATGATCTCGATTGTTCATGCTATACTTTTCGTGTCTTTTATTTTCGCATAAGACGAATTCTCGTTAACACGAATTTCGAACACAGATTTTGTACCGAGCGCCTTACTTACCCGCTTAACACGAATTTTACGTGTACGTGTAGTACATCGTACGTATCAGTTCACATAATGGCAGAACAAAAACATAAACGTTTGCAAAAAGCATTGGACATTAAAACAAAAATAAAAATACTTAATGAAGTTGACGAAGCTCAACTGAATAAAACCGCTATAGCAAATAAATTTAGTATTCCGAAATCCACTTTATCTAGAATAATTAAAAACCGGAATAAAATTGAAAATAATTCAGCATCCGGATCATTTGCTACAAAATGCAAACGAATGCAAACTGCGAAATATGAAGACATTGAGTATGAAATAATGGAGTGGTTCAACCATATAAGAGCATCCAATCTCCCAGTTTCTGGTCGGAGTTTCTGGTTTCAGGAAAAAGCCAAGGAAATTGCTTTAAAATATGGCATAGAAGATTTTAACTGTTCGAGTGTCTGGCTGTGGCGATTCCAGAAACGGCACGGTATTGTTTCACATTAAATGTGCGGTGAAGCAGCAAAAGTAAATGAAACTACAGTTACTTCTTGGTTATCAGACTTTGAAATTATTAAGAAATCTTTCCTACCCAAATATATATTTAATGTGGATGAGACTGGAGTTTTTTATAATTTACTACCAGATAAAACTTTGGACTTGAAAGGAAATCGATATCATGGAGGAGCTAGCTAGTAAGCAAAGAATTGCCGTGGTATTGTGTCGTAATTCTGATGGATCAGAAAAACATAAAGCTTGGATAATTGGAAAATCGCAAAATCCACGATGTTTTAAAAACATTGACATGCAAAATTTATCTTATGAATACACATCCCACAAAAGTTCATGGATTGATGCAAAAGCATTTAGAGAATGGCTTCTTAAGATCAATCGCCGTATGACCGCACAACATGGAACAATTTTATTAACACCTGATAATTGTGCTGCTCACAAGGTAGAGGGTCTGGAACTGTCAAATATTAAAACCTATTTCTTTCCTGCAAATACAAGTCATCTACAGCTTCTGGATCAGGGTATAATTGCCAATTTAAAATCTCATTACAGAGCAAGATTAGTAAAATTTACTTTAAGAACATTGGAAACCGAAGGCAACGTTAAAAAACGGGATCTATTACAGGCTATACGCGGCATTGCTTCTGCGTGGAATGCGGTAACATCAGAAACAATAAAAAGATGTTTTCATAAAGCTTGGTCTTCCGAGATAAGCCAAGAGATAACTGACGTTGATATGTCACCACCAGAAGAATGGGCTCTCTTGACTATAACGCATCCTATAAACGTATCTTTTCAAGATTTTGTGGAGGTTGATTCAAATGTATTAGTTTGTTCAGAGCCATTACAAACAGAACCACTAGAAAATGATTCACCACAACTCGATTCGCAGACAATATCATCAGATAAAAGTGACGAAGAAATAACAAAACCTTCCAGAGCAGAAGTCAATTCAGCTTTATCGACTCTTCATAGATATGCTGCCACGTCTGATGTATCGCAAAAATTTGACTCATGTCTAGAATTTATTTCAACTGAGTGTACAATTAAAATGAGATCAGACTTAGTTCAAAAAAGCATTTGCGACTTTTTCTCTAAATAATTACATATGCATGTATGTACATGTGTATGTACATATACCCAAGAATTTATTTTTTGTTGACATTTATGTATGTTCAAGATTTTGCTCATTTGTGAACTTTATAGTTTATTTTTCATTTTTAATTAAAAACATTTTGTTTTATAATATATTATTGCTTTTTTATAAAAGTGTTTTCTTTTAAAACAGTTTATTTACTTACCTACATATTTATCATTAAAAATAGAAAAAAAGTATGCAAACAAAATCGTTTAACACGAACTTCCTTAATACATACTCCCGAAATAGCGGTCCCTTCCAGTTTGTGTTAACGAGGGTTTACTGTAATCTGTAGCTACAACATGTATGCCAATATAAAAAAACAGTTAGATGTATGTTGAAGAAGTACAGCGAGGAAGAAGCCATTATTATCAGCATAGTAATAATAACAATAATAATAATAGGTAATATTGATGTAAACTTTCACATCCAAATCTTGGTATATGTATGTATGACGTGGAGTAGACGAGGCGTACCATACCGAGTGTATAATAGCTACTTAACTCTACAGCATATAGAAGTCCAGTTAGAGAAAAACATTCATAGCCAAAATACAGCTTTAAGCAAGAACTTGACCGCATGGTACGAGAACACAGATGCACAATTGTATAATACCACTTAGCCCCTGAAGAAAGTTCATTTAGAATATGCTCAAAGGAATTGCAAGAGTTCAAAGAGAGTAATGGGGATGCCACTAAATAGTAAGAATTGTTAAAATGATGTAATATATGCATATTATAACGGGTCGTGGTCGTAATAGTAATTTAGTTATTCTTTAATAAGAGAATATTAGTCGTCACAGCTGAAATAATCAGGGATACGATCTCCAAACTAACAGCAATATAACCCAATGAACTGGAAGTGAGAGCCCTTAGACCAGCGTATGGTAACGGACAGAGCGCAACCCTGGTAATGTCAGATAAAGAGGCAGAGCTGCTGCTACAACAAAAGCAAATTAAGATTGGATGGACACAGTGTAGAATCGTGGGCAGGCCGAGAGACACGCGATGCTACAGATGTTGGGGGAGTGGAGAAACTAGGGCGGCGTGCACAGGCCCAGATAGAGGAAATTTATATCTGAAATGCGGAAAGGGAGGACACAAGGCTATCGAGTGTCCAAATCGGCCCTACTGTATCAACTGCCAACAAGAGGGACACCAAACCGGGACTCAAAAGTGTGAACCCAATAAAGCTGTTAGAAAGGCTGAGGCCTTAAATGAGCCAAACATTCAAATTCAAGGTCCTCCAAATCAACACGAACCGTAGCCGTCCAGTGCAAGATCTTGCGCTGACGAAAGCAGTCGAACTTGGCGCCGCAATAATCGCTGTCTCTGAACCAAATAAGAACTCCATAAGGTTACGGAAGGACTTGATAAAGGACGAGAAACTAGACGTAGGAATCAAGGTTCTTGACAGCAAAGTTCCAATCAAATGCATCAGGCAAAAGTCAGGCTACGTGAGCATTGAACTCAACAGCCTTACAATCTACAGCTGTTACAGCTCTGGTAACGAAGACAATCGAGACCTCACCAGAATGCTAGATGAATTTACTGACCAGATACGAACTATACAAAATGGCACTGTAGTTACGGGAGACTTTAACGCAAAGTCCCCGCAATGGGGCATGAACACCACAGACGAAAGAGGACGGATAGTTGTAGAATGGCTAGCCGCAAACAACATGGCAGTCATCAATAAAGGATCTGCACCAACGTTCCGGAGAAGAGATCAATGCTCTATATTAGACCTGACCCTCGCAACCAACAGTGCTGCTACAAAAATCACCAATTGGCATGTCAGTGAGAAAGAATCGCTCAGCGAGCATAATTATATAATCTCTGAAGTGAGCGTCAACACCAGGGCTACCAAACACTATGGCAAAGACATAGGCTGGCAGTTGAAGAAACTTGACGCTCAGAAAATGAACCCAAATCCAGTACTAGAGATCGTCAACGCCGGCAATGCGCCCATACCGAGGCTAAGGCTAGATGAAGCCGGGGGTCGCCTGGTACCCCGAGTTCAGCAGATTATCGACTGAGTTTATCCCCTCAGCCTTGCAGGTCCTCAGGATGTGCTGTGCCACTTTGACCATCGGATTGTGGCTTAATCGTGTCCACTGGCCGGCCGGTCAAGGCAAGCCCATCTGGGGATCTGAGCATTCTGCCATCCCCTAAGACTAAGGTCGGAAGGGGACGCCTCATCAGTGTTCCCCATTTCAGATCGAGAGCTACCCATACCGTGGCTGTCTGCGACGGTTCCTTCCGAAGATGGTTCCGCCGGCCGGTGGGGTCGCCACATCCCTACGGCCCACATAATAGCAATATGGTCTTGAATTTAACAATGTAGATACACATCCAGAAATGAATTACAAATTCAAATCTCAAGGAGCAATTCAAGTTATACCGTCAAAATATACCGTCGGTTGGTGGAGGATTCTACCTTAATCCAACCGATGAAAGTGAAATTGAGCGTATTTTATTTGAAACGTGTAATAAGCATTCTTCTGGAATGGATGGTGTGCCTTGCTTCATTCTGCGATCTGTCGCATCGTACATATCTAGACCACTGGCTGCTATAGTCAACAATTGTTTTGTAACGGGTAGCTTTCCAGACAAATTAAAAATTAGCAAGGTTATACCGATATATAAGAAGGGTAACAAGTTCCTCGCTAGCAATTACAGACCTATTGCCATACAAAATGCAATTGCAAAGATTTTTGAAAAAGTCATTAATAACCGACTTGTTAATTATCTTGAAGATATGAATATTATTTCAAAATACCAGTTTGGATATGTGCAAAAAAGGTCAACGTGTGATGCTATATATCATAGCCTAGATCATATATATAGAGAGATGGACAAAGGAAATA
>ML219237.1:16362-74875 GCA_004785975.1 Popillia japonica
GTCGCCATAATGAACAAGTGTTGTCGCAAATAAATCCTCACCGTTTAGAAGAAAGGCGACTCCAGATTAAGTTTGGCTTCAATTTATGGTGTGGTTATTGGTTCGCAATTTGTTGGGCCATTTATTTTTAATGAAACTTTAACCGGAAATCGATATTTGCAATTTCTTGGGGAAGATTTCTACAATATCCTAAATGATTTAAATTTACAGACCCGTACAAACTTACGGTGGTTTCAACACGACGATGCTCCGCCTCACTATAAGGCACAGGCCAGAAGCTATTTATATGAATTATTTCCAAACTCGTGGATCGGCAGAAACGGTCCTGATTTATGGCCTTCACCATTAGATTTCTTCGTCTTTGGAGCAATAAAAGATGTCGTATATGTGCGATCATATGCAACCCAAGAGGAGTTATTGGAAATTGTCATTAATGTAATTGATAGTGTATGGTGCCGTTACTTATGAAAATAAGTGCTACGACGCTTACATCATTGCAAGCAGAAAAATATGCACTATTAGAATATGTCATAGCGAACTATGGTTTCCACTAAAAAATAGACTTTGCTTGCTAACTCAAAAGTGCTAAGCAAAATTAAAAATTTAATGTCATTGTTTGAAATTGAATTTCCTAAAAACAATATTCAAAGTATTTTTTTCTATCATTATGAAAAAAAAGAGTTATAGCACTGAAAAGGTTTTGGAGAATTTTTATTTTTTGCAAATATCTAGTAAACCATGCATTTTCATAAATAGACAAAAGCATATCTGGATGAGGCTTGTAAAGATGCAAATCTTTCTCCATTTAACTTAATGCGTATGGTTTCCGAGATCCCCATACAAATAATGAAAAAAAACTCACCCTCTATAATATTTATAAATCTAAGACCTATTGTAAATTGTATCCAATAACAGCATACAATTTATCAAAATCTTTATCTTTATTATTTAGTTTCTAGAATTCTGTGAGAAAATTTGTGGGAATTTGATAAATGCAGAAACAAACCCGCGATTATGAATTAATTAGTTTAGATGTAGTATCATTACTGACAAATCTTCTATAGATTTAACATATTCTAGCATATATTAGCTGAGTTTCTTCGCCCTTTAAGTTTCCATCGATATAATATGGATTCGATACTCCAGTAACGCATTACAGCACAAAAACAATTATTAAAAGATCATTTATAAAATTATGTACATACATCAAAAAGAAATCAACTTAGTCAATTCCAGTAGCTACTTGACAAGAGATATTTTGATTGAAGAATTATTAATTTTTAAATTTGCATGTTGGGGGTTGGTGGGAAAAATAAAGCTTTATGATACCGTTAAACATTAAAAACTTTTTAACAACTAGTATGCCTCCTACTTCATTAATAATAATTCATATAATACGAACAATACATAATAGTAATATTTCCAAATATGTGAGGAAGAAACTACAAATCGACTTACCAATTTTCGTAGCTGTTTGATAAACTGTAGCACTTCACAGAACTGTAACACAATTCAAAAATATTAAGTTTATCATCTATACACTTTACTAACTACAGTTAAATTAATACAAAAAACCAGTCTAAAGTTTTATTTATTTATTAAATGGGGAATACCACCTGTGACAACGATAGTATTTACTTCTTCACGCGAAAGTCAACTGCGCCGAATATATTTATGTAGAATGTTTCGTATCAATAGCATACGCACTCCAAAAAAAAACACACTTTTTGCACCTTTTTTGGGTTGCTTCGAACAGAATCTCATGTAAATAACATAATATGTATATACAGTTACAGATAATTTAAGACAAGAAAATATATTTAATATTGAAATAATAATAAAACTGATATTTAGGTACAAAATTTTATTATTTTTACCATTTGGATGTCAATAAAACACAATTGCATTCATAATCAATTTATTCAAAAACTTAAATAAATTAGGTTTTCGTAATACTTGTTCAATAGAAGAAATTGATATTTAATTTGAGTCAAATATATTCAAAAACAGAATTGTTAGAGCTGCATATTAAAAATATGTTATTTTGTTGATGAGATTGTGCGAAATCACTCAAGTGTTATTACCTAATTTATTTTCATTTTGGAATAAGCTGATTTTTATTTCTAAGCTGTTATGTCTTATTTTAGTTAAATTAAATGTAATACATCTTATAAAATGTTAACATCTCATTGTCAGTGTAGGTGGTATCATTGCTCTTTAAGATTTTCTCTGCCAATAAAACAATTTAGTTCAGTTGGTTGAGCTGAATTTAAGTGTTCTGATTGCGTAGAAAAATTTCATTTGATGTTTCGCTGATGATGTTAGCTTCTTCAGACAGTTCCTATGACGAAACTAACTTAAGGCAACATATATATGTACCTACCAACATGTCGGTTTTAGGCTGCTAGATTCAATAGCTTGTTTAGAAGCTTCCGTGAAGATATTGGTGATGATCGCTCATAATGGTGATACCATTGCTGCGTAACTCTTATCTGCATAAATTCTTGTACCATAGAAAGTGGTAATTGTTGCTAAAATTCCAGTGACCAACCGCTTAAATTACATTAAATCCGAGGATTAAGCAGACTTCTATCGCCTCGCTATCTAATGCGATTAGCAGTAATATTTTAGTCCCAATTGATTCCTCAGCTTCTGAAGAAGACCAGTGTCTTCTTGGAGAATGTACCTACACTAACACCAGTCGGTTCCTGATATGTCTGCTCGAGGAGGTGGCAATACCAGTGTTAGGCCGTTTCCTTATTTTCCGATCAGAGTCAACATTTATCCACCCCATCTTCTTGAGGTAGTACCTCAGAGGACCGTGGTCGGTAAATAATGCTATAAATTTGATGAGATTTTTCCTGTCAATATCTTAGTGGCTGGCAAAGCAACCCACTTTTTAGATTGTCATGGTATTGGATCGTTGATCTAGTGCGAAGGATTTACATATGTTTAGTCCTCTCAGCCACTGTTAAAGATGAGCTTTGAAATAGCTCTAGTCCAATGATTTGGAACTCCATTATTGCCTTTGCAAGACTCATTACTTTCGAATCCTCAGTGTCCTGGTATCCACGTTAGACTGTATAAAGAAATGTATGAATATGCGCCTTGTTAGTGCCGTTACAGACATTCTTAAGCACATTCTTAAATGGCATATATTTCTGTCTGAAAAACGGTTGGCCTACTGGGCTAGCACCATTGAGATATTATATCCTGGTCCATAGATATCTATTCCTGTTAATTTAGCCTGACACATTTAATCTGATTCTAGATTCTTTCCAGTAAATAGTCTTCTTTTGTTTATGTTCTTCTCTCGAATAAACTGTATACTGTTACTATTTCATTGCAATTAGATGCTCTGCAGATGGTTATTAAAATTTGCGCAAGGTTTTCTACATACGCTACTGTGCAAAAGAAACTAGCACCTATAAATATTCTACAACAATGCGAGTTACTATAAATAAATGTCCTATAATGACAATAAAATTCCATCTTCAGATTTAATAACGTCGTTGATCCTGTTGTGTGCGCTACCATGCACTTCTGAATGAATTCTTTGGGGATTTTGGCTCATTCGTCTTGTAAAACTTTCCACAGCTCCTTCACATTCTTGGATGATTTTTCATATTACTTTTGATCGAGATAATCCCAAACATGCTCTATTATGTAAAATTTCGGAGTTTCATAAAATTGTCGCCTATAAGGCGTAATCCTGAAGGGATAGCATGGTCTTCTAATATTTTTCTGTATGCCTCTGCAGTTAATCTGCCATCTCTTTTTATGAGATCGCCAACGCCATTTGCAGAAATACATTCCCAAGCCAATATATTGCCACCCCCATGTTTTACAGTTCTCTGTGGACATGGTTTCAAAACAGATTCTTCTGACCTTCGTCTTACATATTGACATTTAATATTTGTGCGAAACAGTTGAAACCTACAATTAGATTCGTCGGTCCATAAGACTTCATGCCACTCGTTGTTTCCCCAAGATTTATGGTCTAAAGCATATTTTAATTTTTTGCTTTATTACCTTTTCTTAACAAAGGTTTCTTTATTGCCATGCATCCTCGTAAACCAGATCTCTTCACCGATCTTCTCACAGTTGAAGCATGCACGGATGTGCCCGTCATTTCTGCCAGGTCCTGTACTGCTTTTTGCAAAAGGAAATAAGTGTTTTGGTTGACAATTTCAACCCTATAGGTTTCCTGCCGAAAGAAGGCGTGTAAATCTATTTCTTTGGTAATTTGGATATTGTTTTAGATAGCGCTAAATATCTAACAATAATCTAATCGTTCGTAATGAATATGCTAGAACAGTTCCAAACAAAAGACAAACACAACTAGTAGAAGAGGTTCTACAAATGATTCAAAACCGTTTTGCTAAGCAGAAAAGAAAGTGTCCAAATGAATAAGATTTTAAACACTTTAACCTACTGAATCGTAACACTTACACCCGTTGGACCTATACTTAGAGCTATTTCTTTTTAATTTATAGTCTAATGAAATGGAAGGGGATGAAAAGACAAACCAGACAAAAAGTTTCAGAGAAGTTGTAATAGAAACGCATTAATAAATACTCATGACAACTTATCAATGTGCCCACCGAATGGAGAGATCTCGCCAACCACTTGTACGGTAGCTAGATGACGCAGCATTAGATCTATCCAAGTTTTCTGAAGATAATTCAGAGGCAATGAAATTTTTTAGCATAAATTTCATTGGTCTGCAATTACTATTTAAAGTGTAAACATATTATGATTTATTATTAGCATGATTAAACGCTTATTTTCTTTGAGATATTAGTTTAAGATAGACAATTACATATTGCCTCTTACGTCAACTCTCACAAATAGTTCCATTAAGTATGGTTACGTATGACATTAATAGCTTAAAGTCTACGTAACCGCTAACAATAAACAATTACTTTTAATCCAGTTCGTATTGATCTTACGCCTACGACAACGGAATAATTCGGTAATTAACTTCGTGTATTGAGACACAAGTCTATTATCAGAAAAAATAGATTCATTAGTTTATGAATACAATTTTTGCATAACAACAGAGACACATTCATATTAATTTTAGTAGAGACACTGAACGTGATTTATACTCTTCTAAACCTTTCTTTTCTTATTACATATGACAGGACTGACTCATAAACATTTATATTATTCATATATTCTGTCACGCCCAACAAAATCAAAACAGTGTCTCAAAGAATATAATAGAGAAACAATATCAACGCTCTGTATGCATTGGAACACTACCAGACACAATTCTTTCTTCACCTTCAATAATAATTAATTGTTTATTTCCTGTCAACAATAGAGAACACTCTTCATACGTAGTATACATCTTCATTGTACCAAAGGGGAAACACCCTTCTTTTCTTTTCTTTTTATATATTCTCTTGTATCTATCTGTATATATACATACACTGGCATATTCTTTTCGATTGCTTTCGATTCTTTTCTTAAATAAAAATCCATTGTTTGTGGAAAGACCGCATCCCAACGCCAGCAAAGTACACATGCAGAACAAGGAAGGGTGTATAAAAGACAGAAAAACGTAATTTTTGAACGTGTGTCCTCTAGTTAGTCGAGTGTAGGAGTTATCACAATGGTGCAGCATCGACGAAACAAGTACGGAGAAAAAAAAACAACAATAGGTCTATGAAAATTGGTCCATTCTTCTTTTGGGACTTCACATATACACACAGGAAAGCAACGGTTTGTCAGGACACCGGACGAGACAGTTTATATTTTAATATATATCCGATTGTTCGCCTCTTCTTCTTCTTCTTATTCAATAAACCCCCAGTACGTGGTAACTATGAGCATACAACGTACAGAATGGGAACATTGTTGTATTTGTAACACCTATACGCTACAGTATTATTTCTTATACGTGTGAGGGACGAAGAAAATATGATAATGGGAGGATTCATCGGGAGTTTAAGGTAATTATTCTTTTATTTTGTCAAGGGTGGTAATAAAATTTTTTGTTCGCGTGAAATACGAGGGCCGTAATGCTTCGTTTTTTGTTTGTCGTTTTATTGGTTCGGCTTCTGCTGCTTGGAAGAACGATATTTACTGGTGAAGATAGTATTAAATTTTGTTAAATTTGAATAAATTGAATCTTATTGGTTTTACGTTAAAAGTTATATCTTGTTTGTGTTGCTATCTTCATTCTTCTTTCTAATTGATATCATCTCTGCGTTCCTTTCAAAATAAATTATGGTTATAATGTTTGATGCATGATGATATTTGGACAATTTTGTTTTCCAATATGAATTAGTAACACAAATTGTTAGGGAGCTGTTCAAAACGAACGAGCAATGACCGCAATCCGAACGAGGGGAGATGGAGACGTGGTACATTTTTCGAGTAAAGAACTTTCCGAAGCTGTGTCTCAGATGAAAGTAGAAAAAGCCCCAGGACCAGAGCTTACAGCGGAAGCAATAAAGACGCGCAACAGCTGTTTGCGGGAAAAACGAAAGAAGCAAAAGTGATGTTATTGCCCAAAAGTAAATCGACAGGGCCCGCATCCGAATATAGACCGATCTGTTGTTAAGCATCCCGGGGAGGGGTGGGAGATTCTCGCAAAGACCATTAAATTTCATAAAAGAAAAATCTGCGACGCACGCAACAAGGCTTGTGGTCGACATAGTGAACAAGACACAGGAAAATTGGGCGCTCGACACAAAGAACGCGTTCGATACTACTTCCTGAGGTAAATGCACAGGGCAGCCGAAGAGGAGATATAATCTCGCCATATCTGAGAAACACTATTCCAGACTACTTCAATTGGAGAACAATCGTCTTGAGTAAATGAAGGAAACTGTAGGCAGAAGCCGGAGTACCCCAGGGATATTTTGTGGAACTTCATGTATGATGAAGTCCTCAATCTGGATTGGCCGGACAAGGTCACAGTCATTACCTATGCGGACGATTTGGTGATTCTTGCGGAAGAGGAAGCCGTAATGGATCTCTAGTTTAAGGCAAACGAAACATTAGAAAAGATATCAACGTGAATGCTCCTCAAAAGGCGGAGACGCCAATATTGAGAGGACCCCCAACTACTTTAGCGTAATATTGGACCAGAGGCTAACGGTTGGTCCACATGTCAGATACGCACAGATACGGCAAAGAAAGCGGAAGCCACCTTATCATCTTTATTGCAACTCCTCCCAAACGTAAGAGGTAACTTCTCTACAGACTAAGAAGGATAAACATGCAAGATACATAATTCAGAGAACGTTCCTAAGAGTAATTAGTGGATACAGAACGGTCCACCCAGATTATAGTAGGAGTCGCACTTATAATATTTCTGGCGTAAGAGCGGAGAAAAACCTTCCCCTCGAAAACTAGAGATATCCCAGTGAAAAGTGCGTAACAGCGGGACAGGCAATGGTACCAAACGGAAACAGTGGCGTCGTGCATAAGCTCTAATACTAGCACCACACTGTGGGTGAAGTGCAAATTTAGAGGAATGGACTACTACTTAACAGAATCTTTGGACAATCAGTAGAAGAAGCTTGTGTGTACTGCGGGGAAGCTAACAGGGCGGAGCAAGTTGTACCAAACTGCAGCAGATGGTACAAAGAGAGGATGTACCTGGGGAGACGCCTAGGAGATAAGTTGTCTGTAGAAACGGTAGTGTCGCAAATGGTAGAAAGCCAGCCAAAATGGTGGCTCATACGGAATTTTGTAGCAACGGTGACGAGCACAAAGGAAGCGGAACATAGAGGAAATATGATACCAACTAGAATACACCTGAATTCCTATTCCCCTGACGAGGGAGAGGGGACGTAGGTAAGAGCGATGTACACTCATGGAAAGTAAAGATTGGACACTTTCAATACGTTATTATAAGGTATAACAATGTCCAATCTTTACTTTCCATGAGTGTACACCGAAGAGATTTATCAGACCGGCCCCTTGTTGGGTCCTTGAGTAAAATTCAAAATATGAATTAGTATGGTAGAAGAGATTTAAATGACTATAGAGTTGAAATGATGAAGCCTATTACATAGGAAACAATCCATTCAATATCTCTCTAATCTCTTGTTTTTAGCAAAATTACGTAAATAATTAACCGATTCATTAACGCTGCTAAACAAGATACGAACATGAGAGAATGACCTAAAACTGTGGCACTAATTTGCTTTTACTAATGGCACCATACCAAAGAAAAAATTCTGACCCACAATAATCTTAGCCAAACTATGTATATGAGAGAAGCAATTGCTGCAATAAACGACAACGAAATAGACTGGATTTTCGGTTTAAAAAATTGATCGTAGCTCTTACAAGATTGAGGGCACGAATGAATAATACCATGAGAAAGAGGAACCCTATCTTCGAGGACGTGTAACAGTATTCCATAGCCACTTGAAAAATAAAATTGCTAGTTACTCATTCCTCAGGTTATCTAACATCTATTGAAGGACTGTGTAGAAGTTGAGGTTTTGGGATCTCCTTTTTTATTTTGGGCTAGATTTCTTATTTCCGTTTACCTCATCTGTCCTGTTTTTCTTTGTCATACTCTTCGGTTTCAACAACCCTTCTGGTCTCACATACTTCTCTTATCATGCACATATGACACTATTTTCCTCAGAAATCTCCTATAAATTGTGTTTACTCTGTCTTGTAAGTCTTTTCGTAGTTATCCATGTTACGCGTCCATGTCTGACCATTGAAGGTAGATCTTTTATTAATTTTTTCAGATTTGGTATTTTTTCCGGTGGTATTTCTTTTATTCCAGAAGAGAGAACGGGTTTTTAATGCATTGAATGCTTTTCCAGGCGTTCCAGTCCATTCATTAAGTTTTTTTCCTACCCATCTCCTCTATACAGGGTGACCGCGATATACACAGCATGCAGTTAAGGGATGACTCTATACATTGCCCATTTGCAAGAACACACGCCTGTAATCGTCGGGTAAATCCTGCACTGATCTGCTGCTGCTGTACAGTATGCGTCGAAGTTTTTGACATGAGAAATAATTTTTTTCCTCGTTTACGCTTACAGATAGACCCATAGTCTATTAAATGTTTTTTTCAACTATCATCCCTTAAATGCATGCTTTGTATATCGCGGACACTCTGTATACGATCAACGTCTAGCTCCTGACTTGCGCAAATTTGTAGCCATACTGTCTTCTACACTGTGATACTTCTTAGTTGGTGCCAAGGCATTATCAAGGTTTTCTGAATATTCAACTTTTCTAATTCTTCAATTAATACTTTGAGGTTACGTTATAAGCCTCTCTTTGATTTTCCAGCTGGTGCCATATTCTCCACGAATATTAGCATCGCTAATTCGGCAACCTTGTTAAGATCTTCCAAAACGTCGATTGTGATCAGCATGTAATAGCGATTCTCTTCGAGTTGTCGCGCGCTTTCGAGGAGGTCGATCATTCAATCTTGTTGCGAAAGTTATACAATTGCGTATTCGGGGAGTTACACTGGATTTGATTGTTTCATATTTCTCAGAGTGTGATCAAAGAATGTGCATAAATATGGAAGGCGCAGCAATTGTATTTTCTAATTCCTCGCGACTGCTGCGGGGGCTTCCTCGGGGGTCCACGATCGGTTCCTTGCTATTTTTGCTCTACGTTAACGATTTGGTTAATTATATCGCTGAAGGACAACTCTACCAATTTTCCTTAGCCAAACCGAACTGGTCAACGCTTGTGAGGTGTAACAGCAGAACGATTAGTTTAAATGCCTAGGTCAAATTTTTAGGGGATTGATTTCAGTCTTCGCTTGAATGGAAATACCATGTAAATTATCCAATAAAAAAAGTTAAACTCGACGTATTACGCTATCTATAAACTGCAAAAATGTGTAACCTTTGATGTCCTGCGAAATAACTAGGTATATGTGTCGAATTAGTTATGACGTATGGTATTACGCTATAGGGAATGTTATCATTCTGGAGGAGTATCTTCACATTGCAAAAACGCATATTGAGAATTATGTTACGGCCACACCATTTGAAGATCATCGGCAGTACAGTGCTACCTTATAGAGGAGTGTATTTCTAAATCTCGGTTAATGTTTGTAGGTAGGTATATACCAGTTTTGTATTAGTTTATATTATTGTATTTAATCTGTGTCAATTACCAATATCTCTAGACCTACGGGAAATACATAAATATACGTATCTTTTGTCTAATTTTGAGCCTTATATGCTCCCAGCATCTCTGAATCCGAATTTTGTGCCTTATAATCTTCTCTCTAGTTTGTAGGTCCTCTCTCATTTTCTTTTCTGACTAGTACTATTCCTGCAATATTCATTTATTATGCTAGTCTCCTATAGCTTTCACAGTTTCTTAGGTCCCCCTTCTTCTGTAATGGGACCGTATTCCATTCTTCCTACATCCTTTTCCTTCTTTTTTCAGAATTTCATTTGCTATATTCTGAAAAGCTGATTTCATGATACAGCTAAAGAACTGTATCACGAAATCATGAAATTGTTTCTCAGTCGAAAATTTTGAAAATACGTTTTTACGAATTAAGAATTTTAGCATTCCAACTGGCACAGGAGCATTGCTTACGTCATCATTTTAAAGAGAATCCCGAATGCTGCACCAACAAAATATTTTGACAAGATTGTATGATTTTCTTTGCAATTAATCCAGTGGGAAAATATATGCCAATAAGATCAAATATGAGTTATTGAATAATGCCCCCAATACATCTACAGGATTTCTTTCAGATAAAGATTGCATAAGTAGTAAGATTTTTCTTTAGTAGCTAAACTGCTTCACATAATTTACAAAGCCAACATAAAAAGAAAAGGCTTCTTCTTGCTGGATGGACGTAGCAGCCATAACTATTCCGATGCCTTGACGGAAAAGAATAATGTTGTCCTATATTGTTTTCCACATCACTGCACCCAATATGCACCCCGTATATGACCATCACAGATTCCTAAGTTATGAAGATGCTTCTCAAAGTTTACAGCAAGGCAAGAACTAATCGCCCTAGTATTTCACTAGCACTCATAATATGTCGGAAATATAGCAATGACTTGTGACGCTTGCCTCATTTTGAAGATGACTTGAAGATTTGTGATGAAGATGCATCTTGCATTGACCATAGTCTGCATATGGAATGTCAAAACGTAAAAAAATTCATCTTCCCACCTGTACCACTCTGACTAAAACGGCTATTGTAGGATACAACGAAAATAAAATATTTCAAAGTAAACCGCCAACAAGCAACTTTGCATGATCCATTCTTCTGTGATATAAAAGAAGATTTTGAAATCACAAACAACAAATTAGAAGTTAACGACCTACCTGACTTTCTTATTTTCTAGGGGGTTCTTTTTCGGGATATTACCCCCATAATTTAAAAGTAGTCAGATAAAAATTTATATTGTTTTGAAATAACAAAGCTGAAGCTAAACCTGTATTACTCTGTCACAGATTCACATATGTTTTCGTGATATATTGTTCATATATCTTCTTTTTATTAAAGCTGTTTTTTTGCATTTCCAGTAGGTGTATTTAAAATCAAATGAAAACAATTTCTTTCTAAAAAAATCCAGCAGTACCACCTAAACAAAGCATGCAAACCAATTTACTTGGCTCTGTGTATATCTTCCAAACTTCTCTTTCTCTGTGTACAGCGTATGAATACATTTCTCCAAATTAAAAATCTAATTATTTCTTTCCTTTATTCAATTAAAAAGCAGATATTTTCCTTTTATTACAACCCTTTCTGCTGCCGCACACGCGTTTCACCTACCGCTACCCCTCCCGCCGCGAATACCTCTCTTTTATCTTCAATCCAGGGTTCTTTTTCGTTTTTTTCTCTGACCGAACCAAACAAAACAAAAATTTCTCTCGTTGGGGCGAATAAAAAAATCACATGTAAACGTATTATATTATGCCTACGCAGAGGAGAACATAAGGGTTGAGCGGCGGACTCCGTACGGAAAACAAAGACATAATTTTCTTTTCATTTCGCCAGTACCAATTAGGAGACCGCCTCTCCGAAGAGGGGATGCGAGCGGATGTGCGGGGGGAACGTCTGGATCCCCCTTTTATTTTTAATTATTAATATTAGATTAGGACGAATTCCGTTGTAACAGGCCGACAACACACGGAACCTTTGCGAAAAAAAATCGTGTTACGCATTAGCTAGCGTAGGCCCTGATAATTATTTAATTTACCCCGTTTCTTTTGTTGGATTGTGTGCCGCGATGTTTTGGGAATTCTTTGAACAAGAACCAATTAAAGGACTGACATGTTTCAGAATGCAAATTGCAGGAGACCGTTCTAATTCTTCTTGATACAGTAATGTAAATGCAAAAAGATTGTGTTAAGCGTCAGATAAAGAAATCTCTATGAAGATAATATTGGCTGATATTTGATCGTTTAGATTGGGATAACTGTAGCTCATTAATTTGGCATATCCAAAAAACTTCAAAGCATGCAACAATGCAATAACATGTAAGCAATGTTACATATAGAAGCAACTCCAAGTAAAAATAGCAAAAACCAATTGCTCCTGGTGAAGGCAATCAGCGAATAAAATATATTTAGAAGATTCAGGGATTCTATAATAATGTAGCAGCTTGTAACTATGATGTTGTGTGTTTAACGAAAACATGATAGCTGTACCATACCATAAATAGAAATATATGCAATTTCTTAGACGTTGTGGTACTTGCAGTGACCTTATCTTATTGAACTTATCGGGATAGCACTAACTTTTGCCAAGAAGTCGGACGACGATAGTTTTTTAACAAATTGCTCTGAAGAGTTGTTTACCACTTTATTGCCTTAAAGTGATCATGTGTTTCATATTAATGCTGAAGAAGCTCCCGAAGAAGCCGCTTACATTAGTGGCGAAACGTCGAGTTTATTGTATATCTTGTGCATTTTATTTTTATTTTGTACTGTATATATTTTACTAATCATGACACGGTCAACACCCGGAAACCCTCATTATAGAGACTCGGGCCGTGGAAGCCTTCGATATCATTTATATTAATGCTTATACATTGTAATCTAATGGATTCTATATTTAATCGAGGGTTCGAATGTACTACAAAAGTACTTCTTTTACATATATTTATTAGAATGCTGCAATAAAGAAAAAGCTGCTGCTCCCCTTTCCGCTGTTATTGGTATTTACCAAAAAAACGGAATAAGCTGCAAAATAAAAATGTACACAAGATCGATTTATAAAATCTCTAGCTGGCTATGGATACAAGAGATTTAAATTCCAGTTGAAAAAATGATTAAATGAATAACAGAAGATAAAGATTGGTGGAAAGACTATAGAAGATACAATTTGTTGCAATTAAAATAAGAAAGTTGGTATGGACCACTGCTACACGACACACCCCGTATAAAGACTTCTGGTCGAAGTAAATGCGCAACTAAAAATACTAAGGGATGTATCCGAGCGTTTTTTCGAACATACCCCCTATTCATTTATTATCGAATTTATTCCATTTAGCTGATACACACTGTATGTACATATGTACTTATATGATATATATATAGTATCCTGTTGTCCTTGGAAAACCTACAATATGTGCCAGGAATGATCAATCGTGGCAAGTAATTCTTGAACTACTGGGCAGACATACTGACCAAAACCTAACCAACATCTTAAAAGATTTTTTGTCTTGTCTTTGTCAAGTTATAAGTTGTTAAGTAACACAAGTTAGCAACTGAGTGACACAAGAATCGGTACTGAAGCCAATCTTATAGAACAGCAATGATTTCGCGAATTACATAATCAAAATGTCAGAGGCGAGGACCGAAAGAACACCAACGTTCTTGTACTAATCCTTGCGCTGCTATGAATAATAAGATGGTTAAAATGTAGTACAGCTAACACCAGCTAAAACAGAAGCATTTTTCCTTACAGGTAAGAGGAAAGTAGCAAAACTGGAATTTGGCATTCAATGGTCGGAGCTAACACCAAGCAGAGCAATAAAGAGGTGTGGCTGGATGCCAAGTTCATCTTTGCCGATCATGTAAACAAGATAGTTGAAAAAGGAAAAAGGCAGTGACAGCATTTCTTATAATCATAATGCCAAACGCCGAGAGAATCTATTTGGCATAAAATCGTTAGTAATAGGAAGTTATGTCGTACGAGGTTTGGCAATTTAATTCCCGGATTGACGCTACAGCAGTGGACTCACCCGGAATAAAAGTAAAAATAAATCAGCAGATAATAACTGTTGTGATGTTGAAAACTGTGTACGGTGACAACACCTTAAGTCAACTAAGATGAAAAAAAAAGACAGATTATTGTGTGGCGAGAAAAATGTGCCGTTAAAAACTTACAAACAAAACAGAAAATACGGAAGAATAGGCTTAAATCATACATACTTCTTGGTTGAAGAATTAAATCTAGTAAAAATAGAAGTAGCTAGTGTTTGATGTTGATATGATGCAGAAGTGGCTAAAACTGGCAAAATTATTATTTTTGGACATATCTAACCGTTTTACATTATCTTCCAAATTATTACGATAAAGAATTTTCCTGCATTATTCGAAGTAAATTTTATGATATAATAATAATATGTCTTGAACATGAACATGAAAAAATATTAAAACTACGCTAATAGTTTCCCTCTCCTATGCTCACACCAAAGCCCCAATAAAATAATACAAAAAAATTAAGGTTTTTAGAACAAACAACCTCCTCCATGGCTCCAACCCACTGATCTAATAAAATGAAATAATATCATTACTTTCTTTCCTAAGTCTCTATTGAATCTTAAGAAGACCTTAGCACCATTGGAGTTTTATTCACTAGCCATAGCTCTCTGAGCTATCAACTTCAGAACATTGGTAAGGTGGCCAGTAGTATACAGTGTGTCCCCGGATCGACACATGAATAGGTAAAAAAGTCTGAAAATTTTTGACTTGAAATTTCATCTTCTGGGGTTCAGCCCTGCTTGCATAGAAACTAATTTGTGCCATACTTTTAGTTTTGAAAAATCAAGCATGCCTTGAAAATGTACAAAAAGTGCTTTTTCTGTAGGAGATACGACAAAATGTTATTAAGAAAAATTGTTCAGATTGACAAATTACGCAAGTGTGCAAAATTTCAACAAGATCGGTTTACTTCATCGTTTATTAGATATGAATATAAAAAATGACAAAACTCGAACAATTCACTTCGTTGAAACAAAAATATCATAATTCACATAATCTGAAATATCTATTCATTCAATAAGTCCACCGCCTTTATTCGCACATTCCTCAATTTTGGTCCGAAATGCATTGAACGCTGCTCTTATCTCCTCAAGGGAAATTGAATTTACTGCATCTCTAATGCGATTCTTTAATACCTCTACATCATTTGGAATCCTATTCGAATATACTATTTGTTTTATCCGACCCCAAAAGAAAAAATCCATTATTGTTAGATCAGGAGATCTGGGCGGCCATAAAATGTGACCAGCATTGGCTATCCATTTTTCTTGAAAATGCTGATTCAGCCATTCACAAACTCCCAAAGTCGAGTGGGCAGGACAACCGTCGTGTTGAAAATATGAAAAACATCTTGCTTCGTATGGCAGTTCGTCCACAAACCAATTCAAAATATTTAAATATGTATGCTGATTAAGTCTTCCCTCAATAAAATATGGTCCAATTACACCACAACGATAGGAAACTGCACACCAGACGTTAACCTTTTTAAAATATTGGCGCTTAGAATTTATTACATAATCGGGATTCTGTTCAGACCAGTATCGACAATTCTGTGAGGAAGGCACACCATTAGTAGTTAAAGTCGATTCATCTGAGAAAATAATATTTCTTTGGAAATCCCGATCCTCCAGAATTTTCTCACCCAAAGTGAGACAAAATTCCAACCTTCGGGCTTCATCCCCCTCTTCTAACGTGTGAAGAAATCTGACTTTATATGGTTTAACCTTTCTTGCTTTATAAACGCGTTGCAAATGTGATCTGCTAATGAGAGTCTGTTCTGATCGCTTTCTTAGTGACAGTTTGGGTTGTTCACGTAATGAATCCATTGCTAACACAGTACTTATGTCATCTTCATCAAAGTTTTTCTTTTTTTTTTGGTATATTATGTACACTGCCGGTAGTCAGAAATTTTTTAACCAGTCTGGATGCTGTAGATTGGACCAATACTGTGTTTGGAAACTTCACATTAAATAGTCTAATAACCGCTGGAATAGATAATTCTCCTATACCATAACACTGAATTAAGTAGATCCGTTCTGGTAGAGCAAGCATAACTTTTGTGATATTTCGCAGTGATATTTACGAATTTTGAGATCAATTTTAGACCACAGAAAACACTACATCAATTTAGAATTAACTATTTTTGACAAGTGTCAAAACGTTATTTTATTTTTATCTTCTTACATTCATAGCACACTATGCGTTTTGGAAAATAAGGCAACACATACATTTCCAAGACATACTTGATCTTGTTGAAATGTATGTGTTGCACATTTGCATAATTTATCAATCTGAACAACTTTTCTTAATAATATTTTGTCATATCTCCTACAGGAAAAGCACTTTTCGTACATTTTCAAGGCATGCTTGATTATTCAAAACAAAAAGTATGGCACAAATTAGTTTCTGTCCAAGCAGGGCTGAACCCCAGAAGATGAAATTTCAACTCAAAAATTTTTTACCTATTCATGCGTCGATCCGGGGACACACTGTATGCCAATTTTGTCGCGAAGACATCAAAACTATGAAACCTATTATGCGACAGTAGTTCGTTAAAGGCACTGAAACCTACAAAAAGCACGTTTACAACCGGTGAATTTTTGGAAAATGGGCTGGAACTTGAAAATTTGAGGTGTTCGAACGAGCACATTCGTCGCAGTGAAAAAAAACCAGCAAAATGTCTGACGAACCCATTAGTAATATAAGGAACTGATAGAAAAATAATTACCTACATAATAATCTAACTTATAAGAAACACCATGGTCGTCCGACACGGATCTTGATGGATCTCAACTATCTTACGGACGAATTGCGCGTTCTTTCTATACCGTTAATGTTGGTCTCCGTACAAGCAAGCGTACGTAGCGCTATCGACTGGTGGTATGCTTACAACCCTGGTGGCTCGCGTTCGATTGTTGCCGTTGGATTTTTTTTAATCTTATAGCGCACAATATTAGGAATTATATTTCATGCAAATTAATAATAATAATAATAAATCATTTTATTGATATATAGCAGGTACACAGCTAGTACATCAAAAGGTGTACGCCAGACATGGTCTGCTATTAATGTACACCTAAAAATATAAAATACATATTCCGAAAACAACAGTCAACAAACTAATTATACCTAGGATAAATAATCATTAAAAGCAAAATAGAAAATTGGTGTGATAAGAGTAGCCATCATCAGAGAGGCAAGATAAAATAAAATTTAAACAAATTTTAAACAGCTAGTTACTTAGAGAGAAGTGACCGTTTGTATTTAGCCTTAAATGTTGGTAGAGGTAAACCATGGTAAGCAAAAGGAACAGAATTCATGACACGGCTAATTTGGTAAGCGAAACCTCTCTTAAACATCTCAGAGTGGTGCCGTGGCGTCTGAATTATGTGTTTGCGACGGATATTAATATTGTGCACATCCGTCCTGTTGGTCACTCTCTCAGAAAGATATGGAGGAGTCGACGTAGATAGGATCCTGAAAAATAGACAGGAAGCATGCAACTCCCGACGTTGGCGCATGTCCAACCATCCAGCCCACCTCAATGTACATATGTGAGATCCTCTCCCTCTTTCTAATCCCATACACAAATCTTAAACATGATTTTTGTACTCTTTGAAGACGATCACTTTCGAATTTAGTTAAATGAGGACTGTAAACCGAAGAGCAGTGACCAAAAATCGACAGCACCAAAGAATTGCACAAGAGCAGCTTCAACTTTTGGTTGAAAAGATGTCTATTATTGAATGAGACCCTTAACTTACAGTAAGAGGATCTCAATAACCGGGTAACATGCTGTGTGAAGCGTAAATTGTTATCAATGGTTAATCCTAATATTTTCGTGTTATCAACTATCGGTAAAACTTGACCCTTAATAGTAATTTTTACATCACTAACCGTATGGAGAGCATGGCGTCTACCGAAAATAATTACTGAGCACTTAGATGGATTAAGTTTCAGGAAGTGTTGTTCTGCAATGGTACACAAGGCGTTCAAATCGTCATTTATCAGCCGTATCGCTTCATCTTTATCGTTCATTGAGAAGGAGTGGTAGAGCAATGTATCATCAGCGTAGAAGTAATAACGACACGTTTTTAATACGGTTGGGAAGAATGAGGTATAAATAGAGAAGAGTATAGGGCCAAGAATAGACCCTTGAGGGACACCAGCTGTCACCCGTTGAGGCTCAGACACATCATTATTGACTTTTACATGTTGTACTCTATCAGATAAATTCTCAAACAAGTTTACCGCGCCATTACTCAGTCCTATATAATGAAGTATTGCACACAGAACCTGATGATTAATTGTATCAAAAGCTTTAGAGAAATCCAAGTTAACTAAGATGGTAATCTTATTCTCATTATTATTATTAATTATTCATAAATGATATTTTTTGCATTAAATTTAATTGTTAATATTGTGCACAAGATGGAAAAAAAATCACCGGCAAGAATCGAACGGCTACCACCAGGGTTGCAGGTCTAGATCTCGTCCACAACGCTACGCACGCTTGCTTATACGGAAACCAACATCTACGGTATAAAAAGAACGCGCACAACAACGTTGATTTTTCTCAGAAACTAGGGGGCGTTAGGACAAAAGCTCGTACCTGAATACCCAGGGAAGGTGACTCTACAACATAGTTGGGACTCATCAAGGTCCGTGTCGGGCAACGCTCGTGTTTCACTTGTTAGATTTCCTGGCCCCAACTACCAAATAAACCATTGAGTTATTATTGGTTTTCAAACTAGCAGCAAACGAACAGCATACCTAAACGCAAGAGTCCCAGCAGTTTTAAAAATTGTAGTTTATTATGATAATAGTTGTATATTACTAGAGAAAAATCCCACAATTCCTTTATTACATACATTGATGTTAGGGACGTGAGATTTTGCTAAGATAGCATTTTTGCAAAGATTTTTGGAGGGAATTGGAACAAAATCTAATTGTGTTTCAATTGATTACAACCTTATTATTAGTAGCAAATGCATTTCCATACTTTAGGTTGTCCTATGCAGCACTATGAACCACTCTCAATGCATACGTGTTTCTCGTCAAAAAAATGATCTAAATTTTTCGCAGTACTCAATACTTTCGTAATATAAGATCATGTGACTTACGAAACAAAACTGAATCATTTTATCCATCATTAACAAGATCAACAAGTTATATAGAGTTTTGAAAAAGATTTTGTCAGGTGTATCTATTATTTTGCAAACTGAAATGTATTTGATTTTCTGAGTTAAGTTTCTTAAGATTGTATTTGTTTGCAACGAATCAGAAATAGTGCTACTCATCATTAAACTTTCCTCAGAGATCTAATTTTGGACAAATTCTATTCCTATTTGCTATAAGCCATTGAAAAATTGACAAATTTAATATTATCTATTTTATATTTGATATGAATTAAATTCTTCTTCTTATTATTCTCACCTTTCTTCAATAAATATAATACATAGTACCAATACATATTCGATTACGTGTACAGACATTCATATTTATCCTTCCGCCAGATGAATTAAGATGATCATGTTAGAATAAATCAAAACATTTCCTCAGGTAACACACATCTTTTAAAATTCAGTCGGCAAACCGAACGTCACTAGGGCGATTTATTTCAGATTTCTGCGTAAGCTTAATCCTCCTACAGCTAGAGCTCCAACGAACCCGCATCCGGCGAACCACCCAGCTTGCCGTCCTGCCATTCACTCACTCCTGATGCCAGTTACGTTCAATATTGAGATAGCGGAGAGATCAGTTTTGATTTATATTTGGTTCAGATGTAGACCAGGGATATACATCATATCAGACTATGTCATTTCGTGTATCGAATGGCTCGGATTTAGAATTGCCGCCGACGACAACACGCACGGAATATTTGATTTAGAAAGCGACTGAACTACTTCCGGCAGTTAGATGTGATCTACTTTTATAGTAATATAAAATTTTATTTGAAGTGTTTAAAACTATACCCTTAACATCCTTAACTCTAACCGCACCAGGTAGATAGATACATTTGAATTTATATATTTATGGGAATACCGCAACAATAATTCCTTTCTTGTGATAATGCACCGAAAATTGTACTCGCCGCCTTTATTTAAACGAACCGTAGGAGGCGGAGGCAGCCACATTCGAAAGTGCTGCCGGATTCATCGTAAGACCGCAGAAATTCCGGAGGTATTTTCCGTCCGGAAACCGGACTAAATGCTCTCGAATCCGGATGCTCCGGCTGCCGGAATAAATATACATATATTCTTAAACGTTGGCGGACGAGCAGTTCGCTTGACTGTTTTGCATCAATCTTTCGCCGGTATGGGAAGTACTAAATGTGAAAAGGAGTAATCGGTTAGCATTACCATTTCTGGTGGTTAAATAAATGTATGTATGTAGGTACCTTTTCTGCGGTTTAATGTTAATGATAGTTTTGTACAGACATGTTAATGTAGTCAGCCTGAATAATGATTCAAACGTTTACAAGTTTGCCTATAAAATTTAGATGTCTTCTTGATAGATTTGAACGAGAAATGGTTAGTAGTTGCATTTTGACCAAAGTTAAATAAACTACAAAAATTGCTTCGTATGTGGAAAAAAATTCATGCTTTCTTGTAATTCCAGGAATACAACTATGGTCTTAAAAGTAGTAATTTCATTTATTTTGGAAGGGATTTTTCATGCTATACTGTTAATTAAGTATAATAAACCTCCACTGCTTTCTTAGTATCCCCGAAAATAGATCTTATAACCATATAGTCGGCTGTCAAGGAAGCTTTCAAGTATACATATAAGCAATGAGATCTACAGAGCAGAATAAAAAATACTAAATTTCAATATTGGCAAAGTTTATTGAAAAAGAAATCATACAGATCCCTATAATCTATGGACAATCATCAAAAGCAAGACTAGCATAATAGTAACCGGCAAAAGGAGGCTGTGAGGAACAACATAATTAAGAAAACTTAAAAAAACGCTAAACCTGAACTCCTTAGAACGACGACATGAGCATTACGTTTCTCTATAGCCGAATACGCATGCTCTATTTGGTCAAGATCGGCACATGCCAAGAAGGTCAATGTAAGCCTCAACAAAACTTGCAGACTTGTAACAGGGTGCCAAACTTAACCAAGTAGCTGGTTTTCACAGACCCAACTCACGCAGGGAGGCACATGAATTTAGCGACCAGTTTAAGAAAACATTCGATAATCGTCACCCTCTTTTCTAGTAACACCAAACGTCTGAAAGGCTAAAATCTAGACGTCGATTGCTCAACAGCCTCTGGAGGAACCACCAGCAAGTTATCCTCTGTCAGAAAGTCCGCCGAGTGGTGTCTCATACAACTTCAAGAGATGAAGGATGCTAAACCGTATTAGAACAGGGGTTGGTCCAGTAAACACCAACCTGATCAAAAGAGGGTTGCGCAACCAACTGACGACAAGTGCGACTGTAGGGGGATACAAAATATGAAAGACCTTCTAAAGTGCATTAACTCTACCGTACACTGCAAACTTGACAATTGATGGCAAAGCAAACCTGAATCATCGGACGTGGTCCAATATTGGGTCGAGAAACTGTAGAATATTCCGGACACGCAAACGAAAAATAAGAAAGGCAATGCGCAGAAACCGCATAATTATAGACCCTTTTCACTATTATCGACAGCGAACAAAGTTTTGGAAAAGATTATACAAAAACAAGTAATGGAAGTGATACAAACACACAACATAATAAATTTTGGACAAAATGAATTCCAGTCAAGATCTAGTACAATGTCACCAGCATATGACTTGGCTAACACTATTAAATACGAAGAAACGACAAGGGGTAAACATATGCCAGTTAATAGACCTAACTAATGCGTACACCAAACATACGCACAATCTTTGACAACATCGGCAAGAAATATTATATCTATAAGAGTATAATAAAATACCAAAAGAAATAAGAAAATCTTATACATCCATTAAAATGAAAATAAAACAGCAACTAATCCAACAAATAACTAATCACAAATAATATAACTGTAATCGAAGACATAATAACAAGCAAGTGTTCCTCAATACCGTTAGGCTAAGACTGAAGTTCCCAAGCTGAAGATGAGGAATGAACACAAATATGATTGGCACAGCATTTTTTTATGTTTAATACAAACATTTTTCTGCATATATTCTGTTAAATATGGCGCATTAGTGCGTGGAAGGTCGACATACAGGACATAAATTTAGTCAAAAAATTATAGAGACAAGATGTAGGTTCTGTAATTCGATTTTTTTTAATCTGCAAGCCTCGTCATATAGGGTTTGCCCGAAATATTCTGAGTATTTAAGAAGTTATGATCGTTTGACATCTATCTATTGCCTATACCTAACTCTTTGTGTTTAGAAGATATTTCAAATTTAAAATAAAAAATTGCGTTATCGCATAATCGGGGGTTAAATATTTTTTTTATCACCAATATCTGTTGGCGGTGGCAGGTTAATCGACCGTACTGGTTCAGTAATGTGTGAAACATGAAAGGAAAAAAATTGCCTACCGCAGAAACTGAATTTCATACGAGCGCATGCGTTTTAGAAAATCCATATAGCAGTCACCACGATATTTCACATAAACAAAATATTAACCAAAAATCCGTTCAAAAAAATATTAAAAAAAAAACAAATTCCATCCATACTGCATTCAGTTACACAAAGTTACGCTTTGCGAATGGATTCAATAGCAAATTCACGGTCGAGTAGTTTTGTTGAATATCACCTTTTTGGAGGTGAAGCAACATTATAAGAAATGGAAGCGTGAATAAACACACCTTTAATTATTATTTTACTGACAATCGTCATAACAAAACTACGTCGTCTTTGAACGTTTGGGGTGGCATAGTTGGATCACGTTTCTCTGATGATGCACGACTGAATGGTCAAGTTTATGTAACTTGGATTTTCTTCAAAATAGTTTACCACTATATTTGCAGAATGTACCTTTGAAAATACGTCAAAGAATGTAATGTTTACGCGATAGAGTTTCATTAATCCATAACCACCCCAACACAAAACTTCCCAACAGGTAAGTTGGCAGACGAGGACCAGTCGTATGATTACATACCTCGATCCTTGAACTTGACAAAAATTGATTTTGGCTTGTGGGACTGCATAAATAAGTTATATATATATATATATATAATAATTAAAAATACAAGAAAGTGTAGCGTTCCATTTCAAACAATATACAGAGCTTTCATTTAGAATCAAAACCCACGTGATCTCTGAAGTCAGATGACGTAAATAATATGTTGCTAAAACAAATAAATACCCTAAAGTGTCTCACCAGAAAGTTGCAAAGTAGATATTTGACAGTTTTTATACGGCTCTCTTTGCCTCATTGTTTTCATCTTCATTTTATTACTGAATTTTACGAGAATAAATAAATAATGACCATAGAAAAACTGCAAAATGTATGAAAATTGAAAATGCAGAGTAAATATTGGTTTCTAATTGTGATTATTTACAATATAAACCTAACCTGTAAAATTTTAATTGTCAATATGTAAATAAAAATTTCTGCAGGAAGTCTATTTTTAAATATGACTGTACGTACTGTTAAATAGGTTGCATATACAAAAGCAGTCATGTGGGTTTTGGTATTAAAGGAAAGGGCTGTATGTATGTACTGTACAGTTACATGCATCTTTCCTCAGTAGTTTTTAATTACTTTTATAAATTAATCTTCCACGCACTAAATAAATAAGAACATTAGTATATTATGGATACAGATTTTGATGTAGAAGTTAAAGTAGTTCAGCAGATCCAAGTAAAAACTCTACAATTCTGCAGGCATGCTAATGATTGGTACAAAAAACACTATAATTATATATACCTAATTTATAAAAAATATTTATTATGCAAAAAAGCGATTTGAGTATTATTCTGAGACTACAATTTAAGCATTCATTACATTACATGTCAAGTTGATAAATAGTCTTTTTGCACTAGCCGAATGAAGCAGGTAAGGTACTAAAAATATTGTTAATTAGGTAGGCAATTCGCAGGCTGACCTTGACAGAACATGTACTAACGATATTTTTATTAGATCTAGCACCATGCAGTCTAGACAAATCCTTGCTTAGGTGTGCTTAGGTATTATTATTATTAACTTTCAATAATACAAGTTTTGTATTATCATTGCACGGTGATATTCAACAATCTACTTAATTCGCCTTGTTGGAAAAATAAAATTAAAGCTTTATCTTTATTACCGTTAAACATCCAACATTTGCTAAGAAATTATTGTCTCCAATTTAATTAATAATAATTAATATAATATGAATACTACAAAATAGTAATATGTATGAAAACATAAGGAAAAACTAGAATTCGACTTACCTACCAATTTTCGTAACTGTTGAATCAATTGCAGCACTTCACTGATTGTCACAGAATTTTAAAATTGTTCAAAATTATTAATTTCATCAGCTGAATTTACATTTTACTAGCATTCTAGGTAACGTAAGTTAAATTAATACCGAAATGCAAGGTAAAGTTTTATTTAAATGAGGAATACAACTTGTACTAACGATAAAATTCGCCACTTCACTCGTAAAAACTAACTACGTCAACAGAGAATCTTTAATACCAATAGGTACCACACGCATAGCAAAAAAAATCTATATATCTCCTTTTTTGCGTTGCTTCGAACACAATCGAATGTAAACAAGAAAATATATACAGTTACAATAATTTAAGTGAAGGAAATATATTTATTATTTAGATGTAAATATCTACATATGTATATTGAATTACTTAATCGTAAAGGGATATTTATTTACACAATTTTATTAATGCATCTTTTCATCGCAGATGTTTTTTGCTATAAGTAGTAGGTTAATAAAACACAATTGAATTAAGAATCAATTTAACCCAGAATCTTCATAGAATTGTACCATAACATCTTTTCTTTGGTCCAATTGAATGTTTATTTTCAAGATACATCCAAGTACTATGTAAGTATTATTTGGTACTATGTAAACATAACAATTTCACATAGGTAACCCAAGATAACATCATAGTTTGAATTTTGGGTTGCTAAAGAAGTATTATTACGAAAACTTTTTTATATTCTGAAATAAACTGATCTTTAATTCATTTGTGCTTTAATTGCCTTCAAGTGGAAAGAACAGTTCGAATTAAATAATTTTATTGATAAAATTACGTAAGTAAATATTAATTCTATTATTATTTTAATATTAAATATGTATAGGTATACATATTTCCTTGGCTTAAATTGTAGTAACTGTATATATTTTCTTGTGCAAGTCGGATTGTGATCGGAGCAGCGCAAAAAAAGGTGTGAAAAGTTTTTTTTTGCAATGCATATGCTATTGATACCTACTAAACGTTCTCTGTTCGCCGCAGTTAGTCTTTACCCGTGAAGTGGTGAATATTTATAATTACCGCAGGTTGTATTTTTGTTTTAAATAATACTTGAGACTGCCTTTCGGTATTAATCTAACGTGCTTACATTACACACACAGGCTGTGTCAAGTCAACAATGTAACCACTAAAGCTTTAAAAAAAGGTCCTAACATCAAACATAACCTATAACAGCTATAACCATAATATACCTAATTCTAATTTGTATTTGATTTAGGCTTTTTCATATTCATTAATGCAAAATATCAATTAGTAAAGAGCTTTTATTGACGGTAGTTGATGTGGTAATTGCGTTTGATGATTATTGTTTATTGAATTTGACGTTAATATTTCGATTTGTTCGCTAAACATATTCTGACCACATAACGGGCATATTTCAAACGTGGCCGCTATTAACAATAGCAGTTGATCGGTCACAGCACTGATCAAACTTTCTACTGAACGATTCAAGACGGTTATATCGCTGACTTGAGACAGCCACAGTGACAGTAAAGTACAGAGATGATGAAGTTAATATTTTTGAACAATCTTGGAATTCTGTGCGAATCAGTGAAGTGCTACAAGCTATCAAACAGTTGCGAAAATTGGTAAGTCGAATTCTAGTTATTTCCGTACATTTTCAAAAATATCAGTATTGTATAACGTGCAAACAACAAAGTTTGCTGGATCCATCTTTAATTTTATCAAAACTATTTTCTGATTACACTTTTACCCATAATACATTTGAATTTGTTGTCAAGTAGTCCATCAGTCTGACATTTTGTTTGTTTATATTTTACACCATGACAAATAGAGGTTATGTTGATTATTCCTACATCTATGTATAGTTCGTTTCACCATATCACAAGTTTAGGACGCTTCAATCATTGTTGCTCGCATTGTATTACTGTTTTCATGTTAACTATTATTAATAAGGCTGAAGACATATTTGTGTCTTAACAAATGTTTAAGGATTCTTTGCATAAAGCGCTATTTCCTTAAAAATGCATTTTTTTATTAGATTATTTGTTATGGCAATACAATCAGAACATAAAACTTATATTATTCATGGTTAATAATAATTATAAATTAAAATTTTTAAAAGCAGTTTATTAATGAAATTTTTTGCTTAAATATGAACTTGTCTGGGATGATCAAATATATTTCTCATTGGTACATTTTTGAAGATTGAAAAGATTTATATACTTTTTATATTATGAGATAAATGATTAAACAATTTAATGCATGTTTAACCGGAGTTTCGTTCTATCACAATTATTTCCAAATTACGTAATTAACAATAACATTTCTGGTAAGGCACCTGCCTCGTTCATCTACTGCATAAAGCTGTCTGCTAACGACAAAAAAGTACTATGTATTAAAATTTGTGCTCTTTGGCGTGAAAAATATTTTTTGTATTAGAATGTTATTCTAAAGTTGATGCAGTGCCGTATCATAGATTCGGTGCTGATTGTCTGTCAAGAAGGTCATCAATACACACTCACACAAAATTTGTGATGTCTAGAAATGCAGAAATCATTCCCCTGAGGTTGGATGACTTTCGGTATTTAAAATTTTAATTGTTTCGTTTTAAAATCCAAACAATTTGTTTTATTTATACCTATTCACGCCCAATCTATTTTTACTGGACCAATCCATTGGCTTGCTTATACAACTGTAGAGTTGTCACTTAAAATTCTACATCACTTGCGTAACACTGTACATTTAAAGTTATCTTGGAGTTCCCCCCTGCTGTCTTTTACAAAGATGGGAATTTTTCAGCAATATCTTCCTATCAGTGCAATCGTACGCTTTTGACTAATCAATGAATAAACCCATTGCCTTTCACCAAACATATAGAATAGTTATGGTGAACTCAAAGATGTCTTCATTTTCATAACACAAACTAAGAACACGCTTAGCTAGAGGAACCAAGAATTAGCACCAAACTGTAAACGTCTTGTAAATTGACACAAATATTATGCATCGCCTCTATATATTGTAAACTACTGTGCGCTATAATCTTATTGTTAGTTCACTTAAGTAATAGGCTAGTTCAAAAAAAAAGTTCCACTGCGGCTAAATTTCTTCCATTCGAACTTAATTTTTATTCATACCAGCATTTAGGAACAAAAACAAAACAGCAGTCAATTGTGTGTGCGAATACAATCTGTAGCTTGTAGAAAAATTTCCTTGTCCGCAAAAGGGACAACATTTGACGGCAAGTCACGACACGCCAAAAACACACACAGAACTCGACCGGTGGTGGTGCAGACTCGCGCCAGGCTAACCCCCAACCGAAGAACTGTCCTGGAAAAACAAGAGAAAATACAAGGCGAACGTTGTCGCGGAAAAAAAAGGGTAAACATAAAGGGTTAATTGAAGCGCGAGACGACTTGCCCGAGATAAGAATGAAAGAGGAAAACTAGGCAGAGTGCCGACTGGAGACCTTTTCTCAGTTTGTCTCCTGGAATCGGAATGCTTTTAATTTAGTGCCTGTTTAAAGAAAAACCTGCTTTTTTTGCTCTTTTTTTACTGCTGCTTTGGCTTCTCTCTCTTGCTCTCTTTATATTCTGTGTTTAATTTGTCGTCAGTTTATATTGCTAAAGAACGGCGGGGATGAGGTACCCGTGTACAGATGAACCAATCGTAGTCGTACTCAACAAGACTGTGGTGATCAGAGACGTGTTAGGAGATTTTTTCACTTTTTGGTCAAGCGGCCTTAGACTAGCTTTGATGTAAGTATTGTTTAGCCAATGTTGAGCGAGAATAAACGATAAAATGTGAAAGTTTACTAGGCTTTGCTCAATTCTTCTCAGGGTTTTAATCGTTGAGGGTGTCCCATAGAGCTTATCTAGTTTAGATAATCTGTCGGTCCCTCTAATATAATAAGAATTTTGAATTTAAAATGTAAATCCAGCGATGTCATGCAAAATACGAGTATGTCAGTAATCGCTATTAGACATATCAAATACATAAGAAAGCTCGTTAATGCCGGCCCTGTTTCCAAACCATATTCGACGAAAGAGTGCATCGCGAAAAATTTTTTAATTGCCACGACTGAGCTCCGTATTCGCCCCGGCAAGAGATAACAAAATCAAAATGTTAATTAAGAATCTGTAGTCCGACTGCAGAGGCACTATTTTCCCGCTGTATTTAAAAATTAAAGAAAAATACGCCTTGAATTTTTCATTATATTACATCCGCGATAATTTTTCTGTTGTTTTTATTGCGTTACGGAGTTGAAAAGTCTCCCAGTCTCATTCTACCACTTTTTTTTCTCTTCTTGTGCACGGCACAGAAAAGGAGGCCACTGGTGGGGATGCGAACTTAAAGGAAAACAGCAACGAAAGGTGGTATTTAGCCGTCGTTTAGGTGTCTCTGGTTTATCCGTATATCTACCGAATGTTTTGTAGGCAAGAAAAACAAATCATATATCTAATTTAATAATTTTCCATGTCTGATTTATAGGTGCGCATTAACCATCGAGTCATTAAAATTTTATTTCTGCAAACTATAACTTTAAACCAGTTGCTACTTGATATTGTGTGACGAGGACAGTGGTAATAAATCGATTTTATTGACCTTGTTTTGAATCTGTCGAGTTTTTTTCCCGAAATAATCTTTTAGATGTTTAACTTCATTTTAGTAATACTTATTTTCTAATCCAATTTGCTCTTACTATAGCAAACATTGCGCCTCGTCTTATATTGATGCACATCAGGTATCATTGAACTATACTTTCAAGTTGGGGATTTGATTTGATTGATTTGATTTGCGCACTGGGTACGGATCAGGTTTCACGTCATCCCCTTAACACCGCGGCCTAAAGCCTATTGTATTATTCCGTACCTAGTGAATTTCTTTACAAAAACAGGTTTGTCCCCTTTACTAGGTTTAATAGCCTGTATGGTAAATCTCTTTCCGGTAGACCTGTTGGTTGGTTAGTTTGTTCCAAAAGCGACTGTCTCCGTTGTACCAATGCAGCGCATTCAAATACAATGTGGTAGGCTGTTTCCTCCTCCTCATTGCATAATCTGCAGATAGGTTCATCTTTAAAGATTCCGATTCTATGCAGATATTCCCTTAGACAGTCGTGTCCTGTTAACAAGCTCGTCACTGTTCTAAGCTGTACTCGGTTAAGAGCCAACACATCCGCTGCCAACTGCTGGGATGGCTGCCTCATCACCCGTTTGCTGTGTAACTGCCTGTCAACGTTGTTCCAGTGTACCTGATGTGCTTTTGTAATCCACTCAGTTACTATTACGTACTATACGTATTGCAGTCTTAGGTATCGCCAGACCCGGTTCCGGTCCAGTGAATTGAGTTGCAGAGCCTCTTCTTGCAAGCTTGTTTGCGACTTCATTGCCTGGTATGCCCTTATGCCCCGGCACCCACACCAAAGTAACTTTGTTGTGTTTTGCCAGAGTTTTTAGGTTTTCCAGGCAGTCCCAAGCTAGCTTCGAGGTTATCTGATAGGCTGCTAGAGCTTTTAGGGCCGCCTGGCTGTCCGATAGGATGTGTATCAGCTGACCCTTTGGCTCTCTATCCAATGCCCTGCGGGCACATATCTCTATTGCTAGTATTTCTGTTTGTTGCACAGTGGTATATTGCCCTAGTATCACGTATTCTTCATGATTTAGGGTTTCCCCATATATACCAGCCCCAGAACCTGTCGTTCTCTTTGACCCGTCTGCGTACCAGATCTGGGTTCGGATTCCAGGTTTCTGTTTTTCACTCCACTCCTCCCAATCTAGGACAACCTTGAATGGTTTATCAAAGGAGAGTTTGGGAATCATTGCATCACAGCCCATTTCAAAAATAGGGTTTGTTATCTCAGTGGTTATTCTGGCATGCCCTGAAGTATTCTGGGTTCTCCAGTTTCCGCCACATTTCAGTCTATGTGCCCCTATTCTTGCCTCCCCCCTTATGTAAATGTCCAAGGGGGGCAGGTTTAGCATGGTCTCCATAGCAGCTGTTGGCGTGCTTTTTGCAGCACCAGTGATACACAGGCAAGCTAACCTCTGAACCTTTGCGAGTTTTGTAATCGCTTGCTTCTGTGTAACTTTAGTCCACCAAATAAGGCAACCATAGGTTAGCATGGGTCTTACCACTGCAGTGTACAGCCAGTGCATCATGCGTGGTTTTAATCCCCATGTCCTTCCAATTGTCCTTCTGGTGGTCATTAATGCTCGTTTGCACTTGTCTATCATCTGTTCAAGATGTTGATTCCATGTTAACTTCGAGTCAAGGACCAATCTTAAAAACTTTGTTTCCTAACTGAATTGTACTGGTTCGTTATGAAGTGTCGGTGGTTTTAGGCCGTCCAACTTTCTTCTTTTCGTAAAGGGTACCAGTGTTACTTTAGCAGGGTTAACTCTTAGGTTTTCCTGTCTACACCACCCATCTGTTCTTTTCAGAGCTCTTTGCATAAGTTCTGAAATTGTACTCGCATTTTTCCCCACTATGAGTATTGCAATATCATCTGCATACCCCTGGGTATAGTAGCCCTCATCGTTTAAGGTAACTAGCAGTTCGTCAATTACAAGGTCCCATAGTAGCGGTGACAGGACTCCTCCCTGGGGGCATCCCTTGTGTACCGACACCTGCATTGTTTCACCTGCTAACGATGTTTCGTCCTTCCAGCATGGGCCTGATCCACGTACAGACAGTGTATTCCACACCACGATTGCTGGCGGCTCTTATCATTGATTTAAAGGAAGTATTATCAAATGCTCCCTCTATGTCCAGGAATGCTACTAGAGCAATCTCTTGATTGTTGATAGCTGCTTCTACTCGCGTTACAAGTTGGTGTAGGGCACTATCACATGATTTTCCTGACTGGTAAGCATGTTGATTAGGGTGTAATGGCCTCTGTAGTAGTGAGGTTTCCCTAATATGTTTTTCCAGCAGTTTTTCCATCGTCCAAGTTGGGGAACAATCAAAAACCAAGTCATACCTAACAATGGGTGGGCACATCCCAGAGTTTGCGTTAAAAATTCGCTTGATGATACGTCTTGGCCATGATTGTTCTTTCTGTATTTCATACACTAGCCCAAGAATCTCAAAGCAAATGGGCAGCATAATATTGCAATGTGTGTATTTTCTAATGAATTTCTTGGCCTGTCTCTGACTTGAGGAGGTTCTCCACCATTCTAGAACTTTATCTGCCGACCATTTTGCAATGGTTTCGGCTATTTTTCTTCTAGTTGTTCCACACAATGATATAGCTCCGATGAAGCGCTTTTATCGCAGCTTGCTTGTCAGTGAAATTACTATGGGTTTATGCCCTGTTCTTAGCCTTCCTATTTCTCTGACGCAGTAGTGTATGGTAATGCTTCCGCTTGAAAGATTTCAGTTTCCTTCGACAAGCTTAGACTGATTTCTGTTCTTGGTCGAAGTCCGAAAATTCCGGCTCATGAGTCCTGTTTCGTATTTTAGCCGTCTGTATACAAACGCAGCATGGCATTGACAGGAACACCGTCTCGTCCTGGTATGACTATTTTGTATTTTTTATGGAAGTTGTATTTTGTAATTATAGCGTCTGTAAGTAAGAATGTTATCTCTCCGGTTTTGGGTTCTTTAATCTCCTTCTGGTATATTTCCCCATGCATTTGTGTAATGGGTGTAGCAGACCTTGCTTCGCTTTTTATGTGCAAGTGGTGTTAACCCTTGCGTGACCAAGATCCTAAAGTTTGCCTAATCGCCCGAGCGGGGTAACCAAGTTACCCCACAGTAATTTTTCAGGAAATATAGTTTTGTATTCCAGACATTATTATAAATCTATTAATTATGAAATAAAACAGCAAATAGAATGTGTATAATTTATTCTGCAAGTAAATAAACCAAAACTAAAGTTGACAAAATTATTTTATAATCAGACGTTATAGCAAAATGAGGTAATAATAGAATTTTATTGTAGAAAACTTAAGCTTTATACAATTTGGACTCACACTGTACCATCATGACAGTCAGGGCAGAAAGAGTGTTTAATTTCTTTGTATGTTGCACACGGTCTTGCCACATTCATTTAATTCTTGACTTTCTATCACCCTTTCGTGGACAAAACTGTATCGAGTGCTTGTGCCAGTAGGTGCGGAATTTTTTTGAAGAGCTACTTCCGTTTCTCCATTTTCTGGGAGAAATAGTCGAATGGCATCAAGCACAGATTGTTGCTTGCCATGGTAGTTTTTTTTTCTCGATTTCTCACATTTGGAAGTTGTTGACACAGTTTCTGAAGGAATATTCTACGTTTTCCTTTATCTTTACACCAGTCTGGAAATTTTTTTCACACACAAGATTGCTAAATACCTACTAAATTGAATTAGATAAATGCAGAATTTCAGGAAAAATATGTATATTAAAGTATTTTCAAGGATTAGCTCAAATATGGTACGATATAAAAAAAAGTTTGACGAGAATTTTGGGGTCATTCAGTTACCCCCCTTGGTCACGCGAAGGTTAAGCTCGGTAGGACTTCCAACGCTGATATTGGGGAAGTTTCCATGGCTTCCGTAGTATACTGCTACTTTTGACTTTGCGGGATAATACTCATACCTAGCATATTCAGTGTAACCTTTACGTTAAAGTTCTTGGAACCCATTATAGTCAGCTTCACTATAAAAATTAGAGATAGTCTGGCCACACTTCACTTCATTAGAAAAAAACAATCCTGCCCAGAATTTTGCGATTAAGAGCAATAAGCCCACATACTAAATGCCAGATACTGTGGAACTTTTTCTAAGAAGTAATTTCTTTTCATTTTCTTCTTGTTCGAATTCCATTACATTCAAGTAGGAAAATACTGTAAATCTACGATAAACCTTGCCGAAGTTTGGGCGGGCAGGTTATGTTTGCTTAAAAAAATCGCTTGATCATTCGCTCTGGACGTGGCCACACCTTCTGAAATGTATTCAATACCCCCCCCCCCCCTCCCCCCTCCCAAACTTCAAGCAAACGGTTAGCATAGTATGGCAGTGGACTTGTCTCCTTTTGACTTTGAGGGTTGATAGATTATTCCTAGTAATCAGTGCAACCTCCACGTTAAAGTCAGCATCTCTGTTAAAATTAGGCCAAACACAAATCCTTATTAGCGTGTATTAAATATGTATTAAGCTTCTCCGTAAAATGAGTGAGAAAAAATGGTGCAAAGACATGAATATACTAAGAAGAGCTTTTTCTACAAGAATTAAATTGAAAGTGAGCCATCATAAGGTGCCTGCTGACTTTGTCAAGATTGGCGTCTTGGAGAGTGGTTGAGAGTGACATATAAATGATTCCACTGCTATTTAATTAATCTTTTGCAAAATACACAAATTAATAATTTAAATCTCCCTTCAAAGATATTAATACATGTGTGCCTCTAGAGTCAGTTATAGTCCTAATTTATTTTCAATTTATGTTAATGTCCTTCGGTTATACCAGATGGAAATGCCATAATTTTATACGCAGGTGATTAAATATAATTATAAATTTAACATCTTTGTCAAATATATCCAACAAAACAGAAATAGTACTTAAAAGCATTAGTGAATGGATGTCACACAATAGATTGTTTCTTTTATCTGTGGTGGGTGCATCTGCAGCAGCTTCCAAGCTGTATTACTTGCCAGACTTACGATTTAGTAGACCTTGTTAGAATATAACATCGACATAAATGACTGTTAATAATAATAATAATAATAATAATAATAATAATAATAATAATAATAATAATAAAACTATATAAAAAATAATAAACTTATATATTTTAATAATATTCCACATGGAAAGTAATTAAAATGCTACTATAGATTAGAGATTTTATTAACGTATTGAAATGCTTAACTGCATACATGCTTTCTAGTTTAATACTAGCTAGCTAGTGTAAACAAAGCCATGACTCAATTCAGTCTGCAGAGAAAATGAAATCCAGCTCAGCAAGTTCTTGTGCTTGGTATTCGTATTTGCTAGTCTGTTGCCGCAATTAAAGAAAGTAAGATAAATAGTAATGTTGTATAATATTGAACAATTTGTGACCAGTTTTTCACTATAGGCATTAACATAAAATAATTGCAAACTTGTATCACAAACATAAATCTTTCACAAAATAAACTTTATGTAACTATGTATATATACGTAGTAAAAACTTATTAAAAAATAATTTAAATGCACCTGGAGATTTCTTACGCGATTGGATTTTACTTCAACCTTTTATGTTACCTGACGAAGGAATAAATCCACTTTCTCCGAGAATATCATTCGCTGTGTACGGAATATAAATGTCCAAGATTACTTCAAAACAATTTCCACGAATCAAACAGCCAGCGGCGGTGTTCTTACCTATCACAAAGTCGAAATCTTTAAATGTGTTGACGACCGAACATGGATGTTAATCTTTTTTATATGTATATCAATGCTCAAATTTCAAGTTAAGTGGAGTATCCGAGAAACGCACTGTTAGTAATGCAGGTACTACGTAAACTGAAAAGAGGGAGACGGATATAATCGTGATGTCGTATGGCATATCGCCTTTTGAAAAATACCTAACCGTATACCGAATAATAACAATAAATAAAATGCAACTCTACATCACAAAGCTGGTCGGGCTTGGACTTGACTGTTGCGTATTATATCTCCTTATAACGTTGACGATTCTCTTTTCCATAATTATGACATCTTTTCAAGTATTTGAGTCACGTCCTGAGATTTATACGAATTCTTTTATACTGCATTTATTGCCCATATTATTCGTTACAAACGAGAGATGCAGATAAGCAAGCGTTGAATCGTGTTTCTTTTATCCTTTATCCGTTATCTTTTCTATATGTGGAAGTCGAGTGGAGCTTTTGTTTGTTATATGCCTTATGCGAGTTGGATGTCATTATTTCTATTCTACTTTTTGTTTTTAGAAATTACTGCTGTATAGGAGCTCTGTTTTATAAAGCACTATTTTAACTATTATTATTCGTTTATGCAGACTTTATACTCCAGAATCAGTACGGATATGAATTATCATATCTGTAATTTTTATTGCCTTAAATGCAATTTATTCACCATGGTTTCAGTTTAACGTTAAAAACAAATAAATCAAACAGAATTAATCAAAATAATTTGTCACCAAATGTAATTTAATTCGCTGTGATCTTATTTCCTTGTCTTCATTGGGATGGACCAGTGTTTCTGTGGACCTGCAGGGTATGTTTTGAAGTATCGTGAAATGAAAGCAAAGAACAAAGAACACAACAGCGAATCTAAGAAATAAAAGGGGGAGATAGGGAATTGAAATTTTGTCACATAGATATTATATCACTTCTGTATTGAGTTTGTAAGGAATGAACAAGAAATTATATCAATGCTGCCTCCACAGAAAAGCTTCGTAGAATCCAGCGGAGTCGAACTTACTTTATTTTGGGCCCTAATAGCGCTTTTTTTATGTCTTTAAAACTAGACTAGCTTTCTAGACATATTAGGGGATTGTTTTCTTCATTCTAGTAGTTAGTTCTTCAGTCATCTTACTTCGTTGTTGTTATTGTTGTTGCTGTTGCTATTGTGCACTTTTACTCTGACTATATGTATAGCAAGATAACAGAAAAACTGATTAGTCTTAGGAGTACCAATCTTCTACTCAACGATGACATTTGATTATGTCTAAATCAACTAGAAAAACTTAAGAAAATCAATTCAGTGTATCTCAAAACCTTTAGCTCATGCATTTGTAAATTTATGCAAGGTCTTGAGTGTTTAGTCGTCCATGAGAAGTTCTTATAATAATATCGACATGGCAATTTACCGTTTAGTTTGAATCACTTCAAGTTCTTCAAATACCTTCGATTAGATTAGATTAGCCCCCTACGAACCTCTTTCAGCGTAACCTTTTTAGATCTATTGTGATTCCCCTTAATCCTAGAGGACTGCCTTCTTTATGAAGCTTATCATTTTTCAGCGGCTCATAAATGTAGCTATCCGCTGTGAGGTATACTTCATTGTTTGAATAATACATTAATCCTTGTAGATTTGACAGAACTGTCGAATAACCGACTGAAATCACAATAATAAAATCAATAAAATGAAAAATTTAAATGGACCAATCATCGGTGGTCGTTAGGCGAAAAATTTGAAGAGAGCACCATAGTTCTGGAAGTGTTACAGTCAAAATACCTCCACTTCTGCATGGCATTAATTGTATTTTCAATAATTCACTGTTGTAGTCCCAGGAGGATGGCACTGTACTTCTTGATCCATGTTGGGATGATACCAATTGCATCGCTCTCTACGTGAAAATAATAAAATAAATAAAATGTATGCCAAAAAAAGTGAATAAGAATTAAAGAGTAAAAGTGACATAATAATATGATTTCCGCAACCATACTAAACTTTAGTATATGGTAATTATGATGACCAGACAAGCTTGCTCTTCAATAGAATTTTTTTCTCAGAAATCAGTCAAATAAGAAAAGAGATATTTTTTAGCGATACTTCATACATATACACTCACAATCAGCGAAATTTCTATAGTTCCACACTAACTATTGAATAGAATATATGATTTTCTTAAAATATCCGGGAAACTATGTATTAAAGATAAAGCTTCATTGCAAAGAAAGATTAACACAAGTGATAATAACAATGAAAAGATACATATGTGTATTACAGTTCTACAGAAAGTATTTACAATAATGATAAAGTACAACAGCGAAACTTCTATAGGCCCACTTACAAAAAAATAGTTAAACAAAATAAAAACATTATAATATTTGAATTTTTGATAAACTTAGTAATGAGTGTTGGATTCCTTATTCAAAACAATTTAAAAAATCCGGTTCTTCATACTGTCTATTAACTTCGTCAATGTTGAAGAAGGAATGTCATTTCAACAATTCATCGCAGATTTCAGTTGTTTAATGTTTTCGTATTGGTGATTATGTCTCCCTAGCCAATATTTCCCAAAGATTTTCAATTGGGTTCAAGCCGGGTGAGCAAGCAAGTCATTCCATTAATTTGATTTATTTTTGTTGAAACTATTCCTTGGAACATCTGGAATAATGGATAGCTACGTTGTCTTGCTGAAATATCCAGTCTTGCAACGGTGTTTGCTCACCAAAATCTATTAGAGCCGTTTCTAGTAGAAGTTGTACATAAGACTCAGAATTCATACGTGTCGAAATAAAACATATTTTTATTGTTATGGGTAAAAGCCGGCCAACAACTTCAGTGTTATTACCCAAATCGTGCCAATAGTATTTAAGGCCAGCAGGTCCGTCCAAATTAAATTTCTTTTCGTCGGAAGATATGACGTTCTTTCCGTCATTATCCCAGCTCATATGATTTTGTGCAAATGTCATCCTTCCTTGTTTGTGAGTCTTCTTTAAGGCTGGTTGTGAGAGATTTTTCTGCCATCTAAAGCGTTTACCACCGGATAAAATTTGTTGTACACTTCTCTTAGTTACAGGCAAATTTAAATCGCATTTGATTTGTTGTACGGTTATATTACCAGAAGAGACTAACCGAAATATCGATGAGTGCTGTCTTCGCGTAAGTGTTTGATTAGTTCCGTTAGGACGATATTTGCCGTAAGAATTACCTAAACTTACAAAATTATTGATGAGGTGATGGGATCGCCCCTTTGGCTTGGCTATTGCTCGGTTTGGATACCCCATCTCTGTACAACAATTTATTTTTGTTTTTTCATCCTCGGTTAGCAGTTTACCTCTTGGCATTGTTATTAACTGATATCTATACTTCAATATTATATATATTTAGTAATGAATAAACTTTTTAAAGTGTTCAGAAGCGTTTTTGCACTGGCAGGTAATTCCTAACTTCATACAATGTTTATCTAACACTGTGGAACTACAGGGCAATCCAAATTAAGTGTTCACCATTGGTAACTTTGTTATTATTAAAGATGCAAGATTGTTTAAATTAGCAAACTTGTAGTATTTTTAACACTTTTTTAGGCGGAAGAATAAAAAAACAATTGAGCAGCGCGTTTTCGAGATTTGCCGAAAAATATGTTTTTTTCAAATGGAAACCTTTGTATATTATATCATTTTCTGCTAGAACTTTAATTTTTAAACAAACAATCTTATAAGGATTTTTTTACTGGGATTAAAAATAATGAAGTTATGATGCATAAACGAAAACAGCTAAATAAGTTTTATAAACTTTATTTTATACATAAACTTATCATTAAAAGAAAATAAAAATCACTGATTTTTTCATAGAAGATGTTCAAAAAAGCACCTTGTTGTTCAATACATTTTTGTACACGCTTCCGAACTTCTCGAACTGCCTTCAGTATGATCCTACCATCTATTTGATTTATCTTTTCACTAACTACAATCTTTAGGGCGTTTACGTTTTCGTACCTTTGCTTATAAATCTGGTTCTTTAAATAACCCCATAAAAAAATCAAGCGGCGTTAAATCTGGATATCGGGGAGGCCACTGAAAAGTACCATTTGTTCTTATCCATGAGGTGTTAAAAATACTATTTAAAAGTTGATGAGTACCTCTGTAGTTGTGCGCAGATTCGCCATCCTGCTGGAAATGCAGATTCTGTCTACTTATGAGACCCAGATTGTCTAAGCAATTATTCAAAATTTCAGTCAAAAATTCTATGTAGCTTTCACCGGTTAGAGTGCCCTCATAAAAGAAAAGACCAACAATCCTTGAACCAATTAAACCGCACCAAACATTAAAACTGAAACAGACTTGTGGGTGACTTGGATGTACTAAAAAAAGATTTTCCTTTGACCAGTAATGATGATTTTTTGTATTGCACATTCCAGAATTTGAGAAATTCGATTCACCGGTCCATAAAATAAGTATAACGAAAATTGTTTACATTTTGGCGACAAAAGGTAAGATACCAGTGGCAAAAAAGCATTCTTCTCTCTGGATCCCCTGGCAAAAAAAAACTTGAACTGGTTTGTACTTATAAGGAATGAATTTATGTTTCTTCAGAATCCTATGCACAGTACCGTGACTCAAATCACATTCATTGACATCTAGTATGGAGTTCTCACGGTTGGCCTCAAAATATTTTATAGAAGTCCTTTTTGTCCTTGTTTTGGCAAAAACACTCTCAAAAATATTGCTAATGTGGTTGTGTTCGGAGTGGATATAATTCAGCGTAGTGTTCTTTTGCCGTCCGAGAGGGTTTTCTGCACACTAAATAAGATTCTAACATATCACACTTTTCTGCATGGGAAAAAATCATTTTTTTGTCAACTTAATAACTAGCACAATGAAATTTATGACTGAAAAACTAATAAAACTGTACTAATATTTGGTGTTTGTTAGAAAGACTTATCGTCGTTTTCATAGATATGTACATGGAAATGCACTTGACTTAACTGTTTTTGTTTATTCATTATAACTCAAGTATTTTTAATCCCAGTAAAAAATTTCTTATAAGATTTTTGGTTTAAAAATTGAAGTTCTAACAGAAAATGATATAATATACAGGGGTTTCTATTTGAAAAAAACATATTTTTTGGCAAAACTCGAAAACGCACTGCTCATTTGTTTTTTTTTTTATTCTTCCGTCTAAAAGAGCGTTAAAAGTGCTACAAGTTTGCTAATTTAAACAATCTTGTATCTTTAATAATAACAAAGTTACCAATGGTGAACACTTAATTTGGATTGGCCTGTATACAAATTTTGCTGGTACCTAATTATACATTTATATCACAGGTAATTCCTCAACTTATCTAAGAAGTGTGATACTTACAAATAATATTTCTGCCGTTTCATTATGTTCAAAAATAAAATTGTAGGTAATTTCCAACTATTACAGTTGCTAAATATTTATAGGGGAACTACAAAATCATATGCAACTATAGAAACTTTGCTGAGTGTGTGTAAGTTCTGTTGTTCAACATTTCATGAAAAATTCTTGATATTTTAGACTTCATCCCAAGTTTTCACCAATTTCGCTCTGTAATCTTTGCTTCGTACAGCATCAACATAGATAAAAAATAACCAATATTGAATTTGCAAAAGCAAAATTTAATGATAATGATAATTTACAAGAAGTGTAGGTATAAATAATGACAACCTAAAAATGTTAAACATGTCAATCTAATTATAGGTACAATATCTTTCTTTGCACTATAAGATAATACGGTTCTGTATCGAGTAAGTTTGCGTCCTCTTCCGCAACAACTTCCCAGTCGCGAAGAATTCCATCTGATAGAGAGGCGACATCCTCCTTCACGAAAATGGGGCGCTCCGCGCGCGCAGTCATCCCACTTTATTGCTTTTAATATGTACACAATATAAAGTTTGACAAGTTGCAGCGGAAATTCATTCCCGAATATTGAGAATTTTACGCGAGAGGCGCGTCGTATCACTTCTGGGACGTTATTCTTTTTCCGCGACGTCCTCGACGTCTCCACTCTTCCAACTGCCGCGAGTCCAATGCATGCACCCACTAGGTTGACGTGATGGAAATATGCCGGAGACGAGAGTAATATTATACAAGTTATTGTGTTGTCGCAATGCCTGAAGCAATTTATTTGAATTCAACTTTGATATAAATGAAAGATGGATTTCGGGATGAAATTGGCGGTGGTGGCGGAGAGACGTGGCAAACTAAAGGGGTGATGTAAGTGAAGAACTGGAGGGAGGGGTAAACTAGGATTCGCATATATGCAATTTCGGAATTACAAGATTTAAGTTTAAATCGTGAAATATGACTCGCATATAAACTATCGATTCTAGAGTTGGATTTAAATGAATATTTCTGTTTATCCAGTCCTTAATGGAGAGCCCAAGGAGGTGGCTTTAAGAGTGATGCCTTCAATTATTTAATATTTGCATAAGTATGAATCATTGCTGGCAAAAGTCGTATAGGAGAATTTTTGAGTTTCTCTGTCTGATCGTCTAGTTAATCGATTTTGATTAGCTCCAATTACGAATAGACTCGATAATCCTGAACACAGTTCATACTTGCAAGCAATTCTTAACCATTTGGACTTGCTAGGGTTTGGATAGTAACATTAGCTCTGATGCATGGCTTCTCCAATTTCCTGAACTTATGACTTGGTATAGGGTACGGTAAAAGAAGAAATATTGTGTATATTGGTGAACTGAGGTAATGAGTTGGCAATGTAGAAGTATGAGTGTGCATCTATTTTGTCTTGTAGAAATATACTATATTAACCTCTTTGGAGCAAGAGGTATAGCCAAATTTTCATCTTTGTTTAGATTCTCAAAGTTTTGGTCCTCAAGTTTTTGCGCACTGAATCTGGACTTCCTTAAATGGAACAACGTCTGTAAACAGCGTCTCCATGCGTTACACATTTTTGAAAATATGCTTTAAAAATCTGCTCTACTGCAGTAACCTTTTTGGAAGTAACGTTTTGTATCGTGCAAGTCTGTGCAAGTTTTCTCCAATTGAGTTGAAATTAAATTAGTTGCATTAGTAGCGTTTGGTCGAATGGAACTGATTTTATGGTTATTTAAAGAGGCACCCAAAGTTTAATTTAAAGCAAGATAATGCCACATCACCATTGTATTGTCTTGTAAGAAGAAGGGTCGTGCAAGTTCCATAACTTCCCCTTACTGCGACCTATTGATCTATTGTGAATACGCTATTCCTTGTACCGACATCCTTAACGAATCCAAGGATTAGTTTGGGTGCCAAGGCCTTAACTTGTTCATGCATTACAGTCGTCTGTTCTAGATGCTGAAACCTTTGTCGGTCTAATGCTTCGCATTCGCCAAGTATGTGCTAGGCTGTCTCAGTTCTCAGTTAGCAAAATCGACACGTGTCTTGATTAACTTTGCCCATCTTTTTGACGTAATAATTTAGAGGACAATGACAAGTAGCAGACCCCAGATGAAGAAGTTTTTTACTACTGCTTCGGGAGCAGTCGATACCTTTTATCGTCTGTCTTTTTCCGTGTGTTTTCCTCCGGAGGATTGCAATTTCCTTTACTTCCCAGTCATTAAGTTCCTTCTTAAGCTTTGATACTCCAAAGAAGGCTTAGGGTTCAATAAAATGCATGCTCACGGCTTGTCCTGCTAGTTCGTCCGCTCTGTTATTTCCTTTGGTATCAGTGTACTCTGGAACACACATCAGGAATACCCTGTTTTTCGTGACCAGTTGCATTACATTCATTCTACATTCCCAGGGACCTCTCAGAGCAGCTTGGCTATTGATACATATATAAATGTGCACATTCCTTAGGCCCTTATCTAGGTTTTCTCGAACGCAGAGATCTATAGCTTGAAAAATGGTTGGAGATGCTCCTAAGTCTCTAGGGGGGTTGGTTATCGGTCCATGATCACCAACCCCTAGTCGTTCGGTGGATTTGGACCCGTATGTATACTAATCCGTCTGTCATCACTAACTGGGGTTCATGGCTTTAGCAAACTTACAATACACAAGTTTGAGCAAGACCAAATTTATAAAATAAATGAATCAGAATTTTCTATAAGCAGAGGAATACAGAAAATAGGACATTTTATGAATTCCTTTGGCAATTACATCGCTCCAATTATCATTTTTTCCAAGAGAAAATTGTAAGAATTAGTTATTGCCTAATACTTGGCAAGGAAATAGAAAATTCTCACGAGAATATGCTTGGGTGAGAGGTTATGTTTTTTCTTGTCGTTAAGTTTGCAAAATTTATAGTTATAACTTCCCTTTATTTTGGCATGGCGATAGCATTAGCATGTGGGTAGGCTTTTAGAAGATGGTCACATACTCATCCAAGCCTCATTTTCAAGATGGTCACATGGAGCTTGAACTGGAACTGTGGCTCTTGATAAATCTTCTCGAAAATATTGTCTATACCACACTGACGCTAACACCATAAGCACTGGCATTTGGCACCAACACTGTAAGCGATAGACACGTATTTCGGAAACAATGAACTGCGAGGTAGGTCTATTACTTTTAACTTAGGATACTTCTATTACTGAGGATGGCAACATAGTTGCCAAAATACCTGTGGAGCACATTTTCAAGAAGACTTGAGATATGGATGGTCACATATTTAGTATATGAAGGCCATGCACAAGCTGATACAATGCCTAATGCTGCGTATAGCTATCAAGAGATAGAAATATGTACATTTAATGAGCATCCAGTTCCAGCTTAAGAGTGCTTTCGTTCAGAAACATGTTTTGTTAGAAGGAGAAAGAGTTACCTGAATCAACAAACCAGAAAATGCTGATAAGACTTGGCACAACAGGCATGACTATCCTCGTCATCTCGTATGATTCTCTATAACTAGACTAGGTAAAAACTAGTGCTGCTTGCGTACCTATGCTTGATACACTAGCTACCAAGATATTCAACTGGTAATGGTAAGCCAAAATGATTTAATTCACTTTTCCAGAATTCCCAACGGCTCTTGATAAAGCGTTAATTGTTGGTAAAGCCATCATCTCGGTTAGGGAGTATCAACGATGATACTCCAAGCACCATCTTCCAGAAACATTCAGAAGTCTTCGGATAACAGAGTTTTTCCTTAAACCGAGTTGTAAAAGAAACAGTGTGGCAGAAGTTCGTCAGCTTATTGAAACTGATTCTGGTATTAGAATGAGAAGAACTTCGGTGACAAAATAGGAATAATAGCAAGTTTAAGGCCGGCAACCTTATTAGATCAATGTGATTCAATTATAAGGAAGTAGGGAAAAGAAATTACCAAACACATTTCGAATCTGCAATTCGTTATCTCATAAAAAAATTACTAGTTTGATCGACGTTAGTAAGAATGTATATTTTCGTAATGACTTGTAAAAGTATTTACTTTTATTCAAGCCAAATTAAACATACCGAGAACGCCAGCTACACTTCAAACATCGAATTTAACATTCCTGGTATTTGATGGATTTAACTATTTCCAAAGACATCCCAGATGGCTAGTTACACCCGATTATCATCAACAATAAATTACAAATATTTTTCTTCGAATACGAATTGTATTCGTTCCTTTACGACCGTATTTAATTATATTGTCGGTACAGCTATTTCCTGGAATTGAATATAATTTTGTGATTTTGGTGTAAGAACACCACGAGCATGAATACATCGGCGGGATTCCATAACACCGGTTTAAAATATTCCCGTAATTAACACTGCGACAGTTCTAAAAGCTAATTTATTAGGTTCAGCCGTAGACAAATTAAATTGACGAAATATTGCCGCATTCTAATTGGAAACGGTAAATCGTATAACAAATTTATATAAATTATCCGTACATAGCCGGCTCAATGTTTGATAGCAGATAACTGCGAATTTTAATGGAAATTCCCGCCTATAATTGCTTTATTTCGTGTAAATAACATCGGGAGCTATTAAAGACGCAACACGATATCTGCCGTTGATGTACGGAATTAAATCGAAATCGGCTATGAACTTTGAAAAGATCATATCGTATAAATGTTTTGTGATATTCTAATCATATTTGTTTAATTTTTACAATCAAGCTAAGCGCTCATTGATAATCTTAAGCCAACAAAAAGGAAAGGTCTCAGAAAATGGCAATAGTTCACTTGGTAAATGCTTGAAGTTTTCAATTCTGAACGAGTGTTTCCTAATGTCATCGAATACTTAACAATATTGTAATACGTGTCTTCTTCTCACACCATCTGTATGTAGGATTGCCAAATTACGCAAATCCTACTGCTAAATTGTAATCCACAAATTGGTTTTGTGGTCGTATAAATTAATATATGTATTTTTATGACCTTCTAACTTATTATCCAGATAGTTTTTCCAATTGTTAGGTCAATGATAACACTTGCAATTCGAACAAAAGGCAAATTTATTCCAAAACCTTTACAATATATATAATCTGGTTTTCGCAACAACTTCTTCAGTGGAATAAAATTTACATTTATTTAGTGTCAAATTATAAATAAATATCTAACCATGCCTATCAACAAAATTATCTACAGACAAAGAAATTCAGTGATATATAGGATTATGTTTACAATATAGTGGACAATTTAAGATATTTTGAAATGTAAATTTATAATCATAACACTAATGCTCCTTATATCAATGTATTTTTTGTCAAGCTCTAACAATTCTGTTCAAGGACTAGGGAAAAACATGGCAAAAAAACCTAGTCAAGAGCTTAATTTAATAAAATTCAGGCGTAATTAGGTGATTAAATTATTATAAATAATACTTAAATTTCCTATATCTCTTCTAAAATTGACCGCGTTATTTTCTTTTTTAATGTATATCATTTCATATATTAATCTTTTTTTATAACTATTTTCTTTTTAATCTCTTTTTAATCTTTTAATCTTAACATTTTCAAAATCAAAGTTATGTCGTAATTCTTTAGAATGCTTAGACAAAGCAGTTTCCGCGAATTGCAAGTGATATCATTGACCTAACAAGTGGAACAACTATCTGAATAATAAGATCGTATAAATGGCGGTTTTGGTGAAATTTCTACATATTTGGAGGCTTTTTGGTTCCCTTCTATGCTAAAATGTTCAAGGTCCTATATTAACAGTGTTTTTCACCTCCAGCTATGCAGAATCTTGACTCTTATTGTGACAGATATGATGTCTCTCCAACAGCAGTCAACCTCCACAAAGTTGCGGGTATAGCTTATTTTCTAAATATGTGATTGAATTTTGACCAATCATGGGTTATCAAGCTTTTTGCTTCAAACTTAGATATAGTGCAACAGAAATATTTACAAAACCTGCAGCATTCCTATTAAGACATGTCAAAGAGTTTTAGGCATTTTATTGAAAATTTTGTTAGAAATAATAATAATAATAATAATAATAATAATATATATTTTCCAACAGGTTACACCCAATTACAGGAAAACAAATATATATATATATGTGCACGACAGCAAAAGAATACATACAAATTACAATACATAATATAAGATAATAATTCCGAAGAAAGAGATCACTAGAACTAAATTATAACTAAGTTATACTAAGTGTAAATGAAAATTGATCCTGGAAAAATATTTAAATGTAGAAAACAAACGGATAGTACATGAGTGAAAAAGAAAAAGGCAAAAACTAAACAAAGTAAGAACTGGCATAATTTGTTATGGTTAATAAAGAGTCAGCATGAATATCACATGCGTCAGAAATCAAGTTAAAAGTTGAGCACATCAGATGCACGGGCGAACGAAGAAGAAGGTTAGTGCGAGCAAAATCGCAATAAAACGTAGGGGGTGACCTGGAATTACGTCTAGGTACTAGGAAGTTAATTTTGCGAAATCCAATACATGGTTGTTCTACGGGTACAAATTAAAAATTCTTGCGTACCTCCAGGAGGCCTATAAAATCTTGTTAAGAAATTTCAGACATTTTGTTGACAATGTTGGCAAAAACCGAGATTTTATGTCTATAAATCGTTCACTGATACTCATAATACTTCCGGTAAAGTAATACGTGAATTTGGCTCACACACTATCGCTTATTAAATTTTGGTTTGTATGACAAATCTCCGTAAAAACTGTTCCAAAAACCATTTCCTCAATGATGAGCTTTGGGTGTGTGAATATACGTTGGAAACTAAGTGCCGAAGCATGATATTGTAAACTTGAACCTCTCGCATGCCACAAAAACACAAGAATAATGAAATCGAAGGTTAAATCTATGTCGCTACGCTATTTGATAGCAATTCACTCGTTGTCATGGCTTCTCAAGGAATATCATCCCAAAGCAGTGCTAAACTTTCAAACAGCTGAAGTGAAGCAGTTGTAGCTACTCTTAATATCCAATTCTAGCATAGTTATTCTAAGATAATTCCACATACGTACTCCTTCCTTTTCTATATCATAGCTGTAGAAGGATGCTTGCAGTTATTTCTCCAACTTTTACGGTAATCATTGACTTAGGGTCCTGCCATTCTTCGCTTTAGTTACGTTACCATTTCTCTTTCGTTTTCTATTCACTATTCTATTCCGACCGTATATATGTATGTTTCACCTTTTTGCTACTACTTTTGACACTATTTATTAAGATATTGAAAAATGAATCCTATAACTTAATACTAAATGCTTGTATATCACAATCACATCCAACAACGCATGACTTGTGTCATTCAGTCACCGTAACAGAAGATAGGGTATGCTACATTTTTACTTAGCCACTTTCTTTGTGGTCTTTTTGTTTATGTTGAGGCAACAATAATAAATTAATAAGCGATGATGGTGCTATAATTTGTGAAATGTGCTATCAATTTTTGATGTAACAAAATGTAAGTGACTCTAAAAGCAGATCAATTAGCAGGAGGTACCACAAATAGTAATACAAACACTTTGGGTAGGTAGTGACTTTCAATAAATAAACTCGATTGTTTTACAATTCAACCTTAGAGAATCTGCACCCATCAAGGCTGCGACAACAATTTGGCGTCAGATCAAATCACTTTGGACTAATCTATACCTTGTTCTGTATTAAGAGGAACAAATGATAAAATCCGCTTCACATTAGACAAATTAAACTGACAGCTATTTTGGCGGTAAATTTAAATGATGTATTAGAATCAAATAAGTTATTTACGGTAAGATATGATTGGCGTTTGCCACTTGTAGGACGTAAATTTACCCAAAATCTTAAACAAACTGATCCCAGTTACGAGACTGTGATCTTCAGATATATGTATATTCCATTTTAGATGCTAACGAGTTGTTTAGCTTGCGGTCAATACACTAATGAAGTATATGCATTATTTCTGTCAGCATCTAGCGTAGCCCCAAATCGATTAATTACAGAGGCATTTTGGTGTCATTGGAACTGTGCCATTAGAGCACCCATTCGGACGTATCCGTATGTCAAACAAGAAGCAAGAACCCAACAAGCATACGAGCTCTAGTGACAGCATTCGCATTATTACATACCTCCCTTGTGAAAAATTTGGGAAATGAATTACTACAGAGCATCCATATTGAATATATAGTCATCCAAGGAATCAAGCACACGATGAAGATAACTTGCACTCCAACATCACCCTCACACACTCAGAACACAAACACTCAAGAGAATTCGTGTCGTAGAAGAAACGACACGATAAAGAATGCAAAAGTATAACCCAACATGAATACATTGCAGCAGTCATTGATTCCAAATTAGAACAAAGGAGGTATGCGCAAGATTGAGGCTATCACGCTGATAGTCTTGTGGACGCCAAGCACCCACAACAGTTTGATAGGCCTCATACAGCGGCATTTTAGTGTCATTGGAACTGTGCCATTAGAGCACCCATTCGGATGAATCCGAATGTCAAACAAGAAGCAAGAACCCAACGACCATACGAGCTCTAGTGGCAGCATTCGCACTATTGCATACCTCCCTTGTGTAAAATTTGGGAAATGAGTTACTACAGAGTATTCACATTGAATATATAGTCAGCCAAGGAATCAAGCACACGAAGAAGGTAGCTAGCAATCCCATACATTCAGCACCCAAGCACTCAACTGAAGACGCGAAACGACCTTACCCAACATGAATGCTTTACAACAATGACAATATTTGAAGAAAAATAACAACGCAGTATTCATATTGAGTAGTTGGTTTGTTGGTAACAAAATACCAACTAACCCTATAACGACTGCACGCATTTGTGCGGGGAATTTTGAATTTAGAAATAACTCAAAAATTGAAACCTTACGGACAGCAATTAGAAAATTGCGTGTTCGCACAACGGGAATAATATACATAGACAGAAGAAATTTAAATGTGAAAGCCGCACAGATAGAAATACAACAGCGGAAAATACTGTTGTTAGAAAATTAACCCCACGGACAACGATACGTCCGTCCGCAATAACGGCAGGTACCGAAGTGACACTAATATTAAATAAACGGTGCTGTCTAAGGACATTCATGACGTCATTTAATGACTTTGCGATTACATTGTTATTAAACAAATAATAAAAAGGACTGTGTAAACATTAAGTGCATATACAGGGCGGTACATTATCTAGTATACAGGGTGTTATAATTAGGTTGTTGTACACATACGCTGGTGGTATATTAACAGTGTTGTATACAGGGTGGTGCATACTCGCCAGTGTATACAGGGTGATATATATGTATATATGTGTATACAATGTTGTATGAGTTTAGCGGTTTATTAAGTTACGAACTTGATAAATTTATCTATACTGAACGGATGTATTTAAAGCGATTCGTATAAAAAAATATACGAATATGTTCAAAATTTGTATATAGCACTGGAAATCTCAAGACTTCTTATGTATTTAATAGTGTCTCAAATATAGGTAGCACCGTCTTTCTTCCAGCCCGTTTTATTGGTGGTGAAATTACTCCTTTAGCTTTATATTTACCAAGAATACGGAAAACACTTGATTTCGAAACACCTACTACTATTGTTAAATATATCTACATATTCATAATTTATGTATGTTACCTAAAATGTTTGCAATTTTGCAGTGCCATCTGTGTTTTCTTTATTGTAGGACTATGACCAATAATTTTCTTGTACATATTCAGTATAGGTTGTTTTTCCTGTACAGAGAAATGTCCACGCTCCAAAGTAACACGTTTTTTTGGAGGCGATATCGATAATCCACTTGTACTAGGCTGTGGATCCATTTTTACCATCAAATAGTTAAAAAAACGTTGATCTTCGTCTTCTTAATTTTATACGTTTCTGTTTTTTTTTTATATAACGTTATAAATTATTCTTCATTGTGGAAGGCCTTGTAGAGTCATAAATTTAACAATTTGCCTAAAGTATCAATACAAATGCAAAGTACAGACATATTTCCAAACAAACCGATGTAAGCAACCATATTCTGTTCAAGCAGCGTATCCGCCATGCAAATGAGAGAGGTGACCTCGTTCAGAGAGCATACAGAATTCGTTCGATTCGGATCTATAAAATCGATCCATTGTGTTCGGGCATATACCAGCGACGCGACCGACAAATATAAATAAATTAATAAGGTATATTTTACAATCAAAAGCGGGCTCGGAAAGGTACAAATCGTGAATAACTATTTTAGTTCTACCGTTTAACGTCACGGTATATACGTAGTACCTTTCAGTAGTCCCTCCGTCCCCCTCTCCCGCTCCCCGCAACTCCGCTGCTCTCGGTTTCTTTTTGTGACCGGTAATTCTCTTACAATGGGTCATTTGAATAATATGTATCGGATAATGCTGACTTATGGTATTCAAATGTATATCAGATGCATTAAAGATTAACTTTTTTTCAAACTGATCCACGGTAGCTCTTGTATGTAGTATGTCGTATTGTAAGTACGTCGAAGGGCTTAGCGGAACGTCGGATCTCTATAAGTAGTGGGTTGGTATCCCGTGATACGGCATAAATCGCACCATGAAAATAGGATGTCTGATCGGTTTCGTTATTTGTAGCAATAAGTTGATAGAGGCTTTGAATGGAGGAGAAGATATTTCCGATATGCATGTAAAGAGAATATGTAGCAGCAGGTATTTAAAATACATATTGTAATGGGGGCTCAACGTTAAGCAATATTGTAGAAGGCACTGGGTTAGTTTATGCTCCCTTTGTCGATAAAAATTGCCTCCAATGCAATTAGTTTTCGATAACATTATCGGTAACCAATATAAACACTAGATTAATTAAAATTTGCAATTTGTAGTTATATTAATGTTTGTTGTCTTTTCAGGCTTCTTTCTTTATATTCTAACATCTTTTTTTCTCAGTTTGAAGTATCATAGTTGCTGATATCCTGCAAGGATCTTCATCTAACTAGTAAAGACGCTTCTTCGCAAATACTCATATATCAGGATAAAGTTAGGAGTCAATTACAAGATTGAGTTTGGTTAGAAACATACAGAATAGATTCCCCAGCACTCAGCCAACTCAACAAAAATGTATGTTACATAAAATGAAACGTGACTAGTTTTGGGAAGTTGTTCATAAGAAAAAATTGTGGCAACAGATATCCAAGACGTTTTCCACTTTCAGAGATTTTTCGTCAAATCTGACCAAAGGATGTCGTTGATATCATACCTGTACAGGGTGTCCGCGATATACAAAGCATGCTTTTAAGGGATGATAGCTACAACGATTTAGAAACAAAAACATATAATACACCTTGGGTCTATCTCTAAGCGTAAACGAGAAAAAAAAAATATTTCTAAAAAACCTTATTTGGTCAAACTGTGCAAGAAAACTCATCCATATTGCTTCTTAAATAACCAAAAAACCATATCAAAATTTTAGGGTTGAAAATAACTGAAAACAACTATGAAAACGAATTATTTCATACTTTGAAATTGAAGCGTGGTGTCATTTCTCTTACACCATACTGTACACGCATTCAATAGAAGCACAGATGCAAGCCAAGCATCATCTGTTAATACGACCTTGAACTACATTAGACTATTGTATCGTACGAAGCCATACGTTTGAAAATAAAGGTACCTTTGCGTTTTTTTTAATAATGTTATAACAATAAAAGCGATGTTATGTTGAAGTTAGAGTGGAAAGGGCGTATTTAATAGCAGCTTCCGATCGGTAAATGAAAATTTAAGTTTAGGGAAAGACGCATTGAATGAAATCAATGTAATTACTGCAATTATGTTAAGGCGCTTTAAGCTCTTTCGTAAAGGCTACTACAAAATTGAGTTCTTTTCTTTTACTTGTGATAAATTGGTGGTCCTAAAAAGGACTTTTTTGAGAGACAGGAGAAAAAGTATTACAGGAAAGGCTCGATGTGTTGCCCATTTTCAAGAACACACGCCTGTAATCGTCGGGTAAATCCTGCACTGATCAGCTGGCTCTGTACAGTATGCGTCGAAGTTTGTGACATGAGAAATAATTTTTTTTCTCGTTTACGCTTACAGATAGACCTAAGGTGTATTATATGTTTTTGTTTCTAAATCGTTGTAGCTATCATTCCTTAAAAGCATGCTTTGTATATCGCGGACAGCCTGTATAATTCTTTGAAATGTATCGACTTGGAATATTAAGTGCATATGTGCCGTTTGCCATCCACCTTCCTTGAGAAAAAAAGCTCTAAACATCGTTAGTGGTGTGATAACTTTTTTTAACATTTTGAAAATCGTCACAGTTCTCATAGTTTTTAAATTTTATTTATCCAACGTCATTGTATCTGACTTCTTAACAAAATGCGGTACAAGAATGGTTAAAACATTTTTCTACTTACCAGAAAAGCAATTCAATCTTTTCAAATTTTTGCTCATTGATTTTGTTGATCTCTCAATCATAATAAAGAAGTGGTAGTTTTTTTATCTGTACTTTTTTGATTCTATTTTCAATGTGTCAAAACTTCTCGTGATTATTCTCCAAATTTGTACTATCATCACAATACAAAATTTAAGAATCTGTCCACCTACTCTTTTAGCTTTAACGACCACCATTGAACCATTGAGCAACATTAATTTTTCAAAGTGATTTGACAGTTTGGTCACTGATGCCTTAATCCCAAAGTTTTAAAGCCTTTTCTTTGCTTTAAGTAATTTGTCTAGGGAAGTGTAGACAGTATGATATTGCCAAAATCACCTGTCTAGTTGCTATGAGGAATTAGGAGTTTCTATTTGGAATAAAAATATTCGTCTAACTTTTCTTAATTTTATGCTTGCTTGCCTTCATATCGAATCCACCCTTTTAATTTAAGAGTGAACAAGACCAAATTGTCCCCATGCCTCCTTCAAATATCCTTTAAATATCCCATATATCTCGCTCTCGTCTAACCAGTATAAGCCTACGAAATCACCATATCAGCATATTATGACGCGTACGATAGACGTTATTTCCTCATCTGATAATCTTCGGATGAGCCTAACGCCATCTACAGACGAAAATATTCGAATATTAAATTATTTTTATGTGTGTACATGTCGGACGGTGGAATTGAGCTCTATATCCGGAGGCCCATCGTACATATACGAGAATTGATATGCAGATATATCCCGTTTAATTTAATGGCTCCAAATGGTTCTTCGGCGGTATGGATATGGATGTCGCTATTAGAAGCCGTAAAATATTTATTTCGCAGCCGTCTCTACGACCGACGTTCGACGCTGATATTTCTTCTTCACTCCTACAACGGTGCTGTCAGTGGCGGCTGGTGGAAGAGAAAAGTAGAGAAAGGGTTTAATGAAAAATTGAAATTATAAAGTTAACAGTTTTGCCCCATGTTGTGTTGAACTACCTTCTTTAAATTGTCAAATGTGAACTTGCTTTTTGGACCAGTTTTCTTGTTCAATTATCTTCTTCGTTATGCAAACGTGGATTTAGCCTCTGTTTTGCTATTGTCAGTTTCATTCTCGATAAACAATGAGTTCTTAACGGGCATTGCTTGATATCTTTTGTGTTTTGGTGGTGCCTTCGTTCGGCTCAAGATTACTGCGAATCTATGACCTTTCGTGTTTTTTTGAAATATTCTGAAAAATGCAGCACAACAGCACATAGCAGCCAATAGCCAAGTGATTGGTGGTAGCAAAGTTGCCGAAATTGAGAAGGCTTTGAAAAGGAGTTATGCTCATTTTTTAAGCTAGAAATTGTCGTTTCCGTTGTGGCTACCTTTGAGTAAGCCTCCCCAAACAGAACTTGAAGCACATGGATTTTGCCGGTTTTCTTAGAAATCCAGTACAGGCAAGACTCGTCTAATGGTTGCAACTATTGTGCGCAATGTGGAAGCAAACAAGTAAATCAATCAAGATTATGATTTTCTATATGAGAAGAAGACGTGGATTCACTTGAAGATTGAAGACCCATTCGTTGGGTTTCATGTTTAAATGTGCAAAAAGCTCTTGCCAATATATAAGGCACCGCTCTTTCTCTGGCGTCGTAGACAAATTAACAACAATATTACTAATGAACATTAGAAGTTGATCAAGCAATCCACGATTTTAACCGCGGCCATATTGCATTGACAAATGCCAACTGTATAAACAATTAGTTCTTAATTAGTATTGCTATATACCTTTTGCTTTCTGGTGGTTCCTTCGTTCGGGTCATGATTACTGCGAATCTATGGACTTTCTTCTTTTCTTGAAATATTCTGAGAAATGCAGAAAATAGCACGTTTTGAAAACGTCATTGCCAATATCAGTGTTACCTAATTTTGTTGACATATAGCAGCCAATAGTCAAGTGATTGGTGGTAGCAAAGTTGCCGAAATTGAGAAGGCTTTGAAAAGGAGTTATGCTCATTTTTTAAGCTAGAAATTGTCGTTTCCGTTGTGGCTACCTTTGAGTAAGCCTCCCCAAACAGAACTTGAAGCACATGGATTTTGCCGGTTTTCTTAGAAATCCAGTACAGGCAAGACTCGTCTAATGGTTGCAACTATTGTGCGCAATGTGGAAGCAAAAAACTAAATCAATCAAGATTATGATTTTCTATATGAGAAGAAGACGTGGATTCACTTGAAGATTGAAGACCCATTCGTTGGGTTTCATGTTTAAATGTGCAAAAAACTCTTGCCAATACATAAGGCACCGCTCTTTCTCTGGAGTCGTAGACAAATTAACAACAATATTACTAATGAACATTAGAAGCTAACCAAGCAAATCCACGATTTTAACCGCGGCCATATTGCATTGACAAATGCCAACTGAATAAACAATTAGTTCTTAATTAGTATTGCTTTATACCTTTTGCTTTCTGGTGGTTCCTTCGTTCGGGTCAAGATTACTGCGAATCTGTGGACTTTCTTCTTTTCTTGAAATATTCTGAGAAATGCAGAAAATAGCACCATTTGAAACGTCATTGCCAATATCAGTGTTTCCTAATTTTGTTGACATATAGCAGCCAATAGTCAAGTGATTGGTGGTAGCAAAGTTGCTGAAATTTAGAAGTGTTTGAAAAGGAGATATGCTCATTTTTTAAGATAGAATATGTCGTTTCCATTATGGTTGCCTTTGAGTAAGCTTCTCCAAGCAAAACTTGAAGCTCGTGGATTTTGTCAACTTTCCTAGAAATCTGGTACAGACAATACTCATCTAGTGCTTGCAACTATTGTGGGCTATGTGGAAACAAAAAACTAGATCAATCAAGATTATAATTTTCTATATTGAAAAGAAGACGTGGTTTCAGTAGAAGGTTGAAGACCAATTTCTTGGGTGTCATGGTTAAATGTGGGAGGAATGTGCAAAAAACTTGCGAATAGATAAGGCACTGCTTTCTCTTTGACGTCGTGGACAAATTCACAATAATATTACTAATAAATATTCGAAGTGGATCAAGCAGATCCACGTTTTAACTGCGACCATATTGCATTGAGAAATGCCAACTGAATAAACAATTAGTTCTTAATGGGTATTGCCTTATACCTTTTGTTTTCTGGTGGTTCCTTTGTTCGGGTCAAAATTACTGCGAATGACCATTCTTCTTTTTTCAAATATTCTGAGAAATGCAGAAAATTGCAAGTTTTGAATACGTAATTACCAATATCAGGGTTTCCTAATTTTGTTGACACATAGCAGCCAATAGTTAAGTGATTGGTGGCAGCAAAGTTGCTGAACTTGAGAAGTCTTTGAAAAGGATTTATGCTCATTTTTTAAGCTAGAAATTGTCCTTTCCGTTGTGACTGTCTTTCAGTAAGCCTCCCCAAACAGAACTTGAAGCTCATGGATTTTTGCCAATTTTCCTAGAAATCTAGTACAGACAGGACTCATCTAGTGGTTGCAACTATTGTGCGTAATGTGGAAGCAAGAAAATAGATCAATCAAGATTATAATTTTCTATATGAGAGGAAGACGTAGATTCACTTGAAGATTCCTTGGGTTTCATGGTTAAATGTGCAAAAAACTCTTGCCAATAGATAAGGCACCGCTGTTTCTCTGACGTCGTAGACAAATTAACAACAATATTACTAATGAACATTAGATAAAAGTGGAACAAGCAGATCCACTATTTTAACTGTAACGGCCATATTGCATTAACAAATGCCAACTGAATAAACAATTAGTTCTTAATACCTTCTGTGTTCTGGTGGTTCCTTCGTTCGTGTCACGATTACTGCGAATCTATGACATTTCGCCTTTTTGAAATATCCTGAGAAATGCAGAAAAAGCACGTTTTGATAACGTCATTGCCAATATCAGTGTTTCCTAATTTTGTTGACACATAGCCAATAGCCAAGTGATTGGTTGTAGCAAAATTGCTGAAATTAAGAAGCAATTGAAAAGGAGATATGCTCATTTTTTAAGATAGAAATTATCGTTTCCATTATGATTGGCTTTGAGTAAGCTTCTCCAAGCAAAACTTGAAGCTCGTGGATTTTGTCAATTTTACTAGAAATCTAATACAGACAATACTCATCTAGTACTTGCAACTATTGTGGGCTATGCGGAAACAAAAAACTAGATCAATCAAGATTATAATTTTCTATATGAAAAGAAGACATGAGAAGTAGAAGGTTGAAGACCAATTTCTTGGGTTTCATGGTTAAATGTGGGAGGAATGTGCAAAAAACTCTTGCCAATAGATAAGGCACTGCTTTCTCTTTGACGTCGTGGACAAATTAACATCAATATTACTAATGAACATTAGCAGTGGATCAAGCAGATCCAGATTTTAACTGCAGCGGCCATATTGCATTGCATCAAATGCCAACTGAATGAAAGGTGCACTAAATAGATCAAGTTTCCGTTAAATATGAAACAGGTAGTTTTTTGCCAGTATGCAAAATTTTTCTCGACGTATTTAGATGATTTTTATTTTCAAAACAGGATATACTTCCATGTGATCATTAAATGTGACATAACATTTAAAATAAGAACAGAGTCAATTCCAGATTAGACTTATTGCAAAAATTAATTGTAATAAAACATCTTAGTAGCATAGAACATGCTAGAGGAGCGATAGACAAAGACACAATAGCAAGAGGACGGAAACAGACGGTTGGAAAAGAAGCCAAGTTAAAAAAGAAGAATTGATAATTTAAACAAGCACAAAAGAATAAGAAAAGAACAAGAAGAAACAAGGGAAGCACATGGGAGTAAGAAGCAGAAAGAAACGATCCAGATTGAAATCTGATGAAGACATATTTAACTAAAAAAATGTTTTCAGTATTTTTGTAGAGCTCCCTAGTTTGTACTTATTGTTAGTCAGAGAAAACTACGTGGAAATTGGTGATGTGGAATATTTCGAAATAAATTTAATCATAACTGTTTATCCTGGATGATAAATCTACCAAAGCCAGAACGTATAGAAAGGTCTTTAGGTTGAATTGGGAACTTCCACGTGAGATACAACAGAAGTGTTTCGCCAAAAATAAAATTACCCAGTTCCTGATTATTGAAAATTAAAGCAAAAATAATCCTCACTCTATGGAATCTTGCATCTTCTATTAAGCTATATAAAACTGCTCCTTTTTTGAGTTAGTTATGAGCCGCCACTGGCATATACACATATGCATACATTCTCCCAGTATTATACTGCGCATTCTGGATTCGGTCTATACTATAGAAGAGCCTCCTTCTCTACCCAATTCTGCATACCAACACCACCGCATTGAGGCGTTTATGGGGGGTCAAAATATTTCAATATTCGCGCTCGACGCTGCTAAGACACTGAATTTATAGACTTATTTATACATATACGGGCGATACTTCCAGCCGAATATGGGGGGCACGATCGTCCATTAACTTTTTTTCCGTTCGCATAATTTTATTGCCCATTTAGTTTTGTCGGATATTTGCGAGCTCCCTTCTATCTGATCACCCCCACAACCTTCTAAATTTCCATATTAGTCGTTGTTGATACGTCTGCTTCTATTATTTTATATCCTTAAAAGAATGTCGGACGATGTCTCAACGAAAAACATAATAGACAGTAGGCGCGTTTTATTCCTAATATGACATCTATAAATACGTGAAAGAAATCGGTGTAGACGGTCGAGAAATGCGGAGAATTATCGAGGAATGCAATTGAAGGCTAGGCCCGATAGGATTCGATGCGATCGCCGACCAAGCCCGAGTAGACTAAGGTAAAAAAAAA
>SMLS01072342.1:0-90761 GCA_004785975.1 Popillia japonica
AAAAACCTTATTTGGTCAACTGTACAAGAAAACTCATCCATATTGCTTCTTAAATAACCAAAAAACCATATTAAAAATTTAGGGTTGAAAATAACTGAAAACAACGATGAAAACGAATTATTTAGTACTTTGAAATTGAAGCGTGGTGTCATTTCTCTTACACCATACTGTACACGTATTGAATAGAGGCACAGATGCAAGCCAAGCATCATCTGTTTATACGACCTTGAACCACATTAGCTATTGTATTGTACAAAGTCAATGGCTATACGTTTTAAAAATAAAGGTACCTTTGCGTTTTCTTTAATAATGTTATGACAATAAAATCGATGTTATGTTGAGGTTAGAGTGAAAAGGGCGTATTTAATAGCAGCCTCCGATCGGTAAATGAAAATTTAAGTTGAGGGAAAGTCGCATTGAATGAAATTAATATAATTACTGCAATTATGGTATGGCGCTTTAAGCTCTTTCGTAAAGGCTACTACAAAATTGAGTTCTTTTTTTTTATTTGTGATAAATTGTTGGTCCTAAAAAGGACTTTTTTCAGAGACAGGAGAAAATGTATTACAGGAAAGGCTCGATGTGTTGCCCATTTTCAAGAACACACGCCTGTAATCGTCGGGTAAATCCTGCACTGATCAGCTGGCTCTGTACAGTATGCGTCGAAGTTTATGACATGAGAAATATTTTTTTTTTCGTTTACGCTTACAGATAGACCCAAGTTGTATTATATGTTTCTGTTTCTAAATCGTTGTAGCTATCATCCCTTAAAAGCATGCTTTGTATATCGCGGATAGCCTGTATACAGTGTATACAAGTAAGTGTAATTTCAACATTAAGTTTAGTTTTTATTAGATTTGCATCTGCCATTCGATGGTAATAATGCAATCGGAAATATATGGATTATTGAAATGGCCCATGTTCTATAATATTCAGTACACACTATGTAAGTAAGGCACAGACAGTCAAGTTCACTAATCGATAGACTTTTTGTTATGCAAGGGAGAATTAGGAGCGAAAACGCTAATATGGTAAAATGAAAACGATTAATGTTAGTGTTAAAAAATAGAAACGTCCACTGCTTTGCCTTATTTTAAAGATTCTGAATATTAGACAATAAGTACAGTTTTCGAAATAGGAATATTGAACAGTTAACGTGAAAATTACCATATAAAAATAACAGGATGTTTTAAACCTCATGAGAAAGCCAAGTTTGCTGCATATTTATTTCCTTCATGGACCATCTCTAAATAGAAATCATATTGCATAGTTGCGCTCGCTCCTTTAGCTACTTTGCTATCCTTTTCTGTTTGTTTTTATTCATTCGTCGACACTTCGCGTTCTCAAAACTGCTGTCCATAAAATATAATGTTTCATAAGCATATTCCGAGACGAACTGCGGCAGAAATGAGTCTCGGTGTAAGCCCTTTTAAAAGTAGATGAGACCATGGTCGTCATCGTATATCGCAGTTAGCGTAGGAACGCTCATTAACGTGCATCGTGATTAGACGTGATATGAGAATCTGCCGCGGAACAGTTGCCTCACGAAACAAAAGTTCCTCACCGTCACCGCCAGCTAGTGTACCTACGACTGCTTAACGATTTCTGTTAACGACCAACGGCAAAAATAGTTTTCCGTTTTCTGCATAAGAGAGCGTCGTCATCTGCATTACAATGTGTATGTATATGCGTTTAAATAGGTGTTTTTCGGGAATCTGCTCAGCACTTTTAATGACACGAAATTCAATTAAACTTTTCTGGATCCGGTGTAATTCTAACCTTATTAGTGTAGGTAATTTACCGGATGTAAAAAGAAATACGAAAATAAAATAAATTTAAAAGATATTTTGGCCAAAGCACCAGTATACGTGATGTTTAACAGAGATAAGACATGGTATGTATTTGCATCGCACTTAATTTGTATTTTTAACGCTTCTCTGTAAAGAAAGCAGAGTCATTCCATGTAATAACGAGAGCTTACCGTTATATTTTTATGTGGTAATCTGATTTATGTACGTATACGGTGAAGGGGTGGTAAATTTTAATGCTAGAGAATGAAATGTGTAGAAACACATTGCAGTTCTATCACATTAGCAAATGATAAGTTGTATTTATATTTTTGACTTCTTCATGGGTAACATTTTAGCCAATGGGTACAGTGTTATATCATGGAAGAAAATAAAGACATACTGATAAACACACAGTTTTCTGATTGTGTATAATTATGCATTAGCGCAACTCGTGATATACAGAGGGTGTCCGCGATATACAAAGCATGCTTTTAAGGGATGATAGCTACAACGATTTAGAAACAAAAACATATAATACACCTTGGCTCTATCTGTAAGCGTAAACGAGGACAAAAATTATTTCTCCTGTCACAAACTTCGACGCATACTGTAGAGCGGCAGCCGATCAGTGCAGGATATACCCAAGGATTACAGGCGTGTGTTCTTGCAAATGGGCAACACATCGAGCCTTTCCTGTAATACATTTTCTCCTGTCTCTCAAAAAGGTCCTTTTTAGGACCAGCAACTTATCACAAATAAAAGAAAAGAACTAAATTTTGTAGTAGCCTTTACGAAAGAGCTTAACGCGCCATAACATAATTGCACTATTATTAGATACATTGTTTTCATTCAATGCGACTTTCCCTTAACTTAAATTTTCATTTACCGATCGAAAGCTGCTATTAAACACGCCCTTTTTAGTCCAACTTCAACATAACATCGATTTTATGGTCATAACATTATTAAAAAAAACTCAAAGATACCTCTTTCCTATTGATTGGATATTTCTAAAACGTATGGCCATTGACTTCGTACGATACAATGGTCTAATGTAGTTCAAGGTCGTATAAACATATGATGCTTGGCTTGCAGCTGTGCTTCTATTGAATACGTGTGCAATAAAGCGTAAGAGAAACGACACCACTCTTCCGTTTCAATGTATTAAATAATTCGTTTTCGTCGTTTTTTTCAGTTATTTTCAACTATAAATTTTTGATATGGTTTTTTGGTTATTTAAGAAGCAATATGGATGAGTTTTCTTGTATAGTTTGACCAAATAAGGTTTTTTAGAAATAATTTTTTTTCTGGTTTACGCTTACAGATAGACCCAAGGTGTATTATATGTTTTTGTTTCTAAATCGTTGTAGCTATCATCGCCTAAAAGCAAGCTTTGTATATCGTGGACATCCTGTATGTATAATATGCATCTAAATGGAATTCTTCTTTATTTATGCATAGATGTAGCAGCCTGATCTATGAGCGATTTATACACATCATGCTCATTTACTGCACCAACTGCAAAAAAAAACAAAAGAAGCGAGTAGTTTCAAAATTTTGTTATTAGACGCTTCTTTAGCCGTGATACTTAAGTCAAATTGGATTCAAAGTCTGGCAAAGTGAAAGAATGCCAAACAATCTTGAAGTTGTTCGAAGACAATCAATATTATCATTAGCATAATAAGTTAGCCAGAACTTGTTGATGTCATGCAAATTAAGAATTATTATTAGTAGTAGTTACTTTTCCAAAGATTATGCTGACAATTTTTGAAAAGTTATGAAACATAAAAGGTTGGAAAATATGTAAGAAGTTGCTACTAACTACAGAACATTAACGGAATAGGGAAAGGACGTGCCCAAACCCATTTAATCATGTTATAATGCATAAAAAGCCATATTTATCGGGCTCATATGCCTGCATTCGATGTTTTCCGTGCATTTTGAATTTTTGTTACAAATTACCATATAGAAGTCGGCAAGTAGAATCCGTTGATTATCGAGATAAGAATAATACTCACAAAAGATATGCAAGTAGAGAAACGTTCATAAATATGATCGCAAGACAGTAAGAAAATTTTTCATATATGTATGTATATGTAGATGACAACTTAATCAGAAAATTAGTATTTATTCTGAGAGCAGCAACTAGAGGACTAGAACTATCTCAATAGTTCTGGATGGTATTAGAAGCCAAGGTCAATCCACCAATTGCTGTTTTAGTTTGTTCTGTTGGTTTGCATATTGCATTATTGTTTAAGAAAGTGCTGAAAAAATACAAACAAAGCTTTAATCAACATAATATATAAGCAATTTTGAAAAGTATTAGAAAATTAGAATTTAAAATACTATTTTCACAAAACCAATATGTGGGTTCCTAAATGAATTTACTAGCTAATACAAATTAAAGTTACCACTTTACTTCCACCAACTTCCAGTCAGTACAATAGTAACCATTACGAATATGCACACTATGTAGATTTATGTTGTCATTGAAAATATTTTCTTGGATTTTAAGAGTTCTAATGGTCAGTAGTCTGTCATATATAAAACTTAAAACGCTCCAAAGAAAAATAAATGTGATTAAGTATGGTAACATACAACGATGATCTACTTACTATAGTCATTTTTCTTATCATCATTCACTGTTTGTTGGCACCAATAAAGTTTCTAGAAAGTGGTTGCTGTCAAACTGTGTTTCTGAGTCAATTACATATCACATATTATGACATTTCCTAGCGAAGTATTCAAGGATAAAGTAAATATTTTTATTGTAAAATATGTATATGAGATAGTTTGAATAATTAACTGCCAATTTTTAATTGTACCATACTAAATTATCAAAATTATTATTATTACTATTAACTGTTATTATTGCTTCTTAGAAGTTTCTCTTTTCCAAGTATGAAACTTTTAGACCAATGATAACTCATTGCCTTCTTGGCTTCTAAAATGTTTCCAATATCGTGTAACTTCCGATAGAATGCAAAGTAGCCGCCAACTTTCGTTAATTTAAATATAACGCGCTACATATTATTAAATTCTATACCACAATCTTTTTGACTAACTCTGACTTGGTTGGTGATTTTGTCTTTGGAGATTGATTTGTCATCTCTTCTTCATTTTGATTTAAATAGACTTAAAAAACATTTTTTTTAGACCTAAAGTATTGTATATTCTTGCAAATTCAGATACAATCGATATGTTATTTTCGAAAACTTATACAAGACATCCTAAGAATGACTGTGGTATTCAAAAACGCAATAATATGCAGAATATTTCGTTTAAAATAACAAAAAAGTCAATGGTTTCCTGTGGTTCTACATACTCGTTGTTGTACCTACATATGTACGTCAGCAAAAATTTCTTAAAACAAGAGATGTTTTCTGGAAGCGTGTAATAGGTCCTTGGCGTAATCTGTACAGTAATTGTATATGTAGTGTTTATACTTTGCTCTGTAATATTTGTTTAACTTGTGACATTACTGACATGTATTCTTAAGGGCCAACTATTCATGCTTATTTTTTTATATTTCATAAAAAATTCCGTGAACTGCATAATTTTGAAAAAATAATACGTTAGGTTACAAGACGTTTGTCAAAAATAGGAAAACCATCTGACATTAAACTTGGGACGTATGTATCTATGGTATGAATCAAATGGTCGCGAAGATTGCGGATGAATTAAAACCGATAGTACGATAAAACTAAAGGAATTTTATTATAATACTTAACAGATAATTAAGCCGATTAGAAACCGATAACATACAATACATTCTTCCTGTTTTTTATATTTTAACTTTAATTTATTTCCATTGTTATTATTGGGTATATTCATTACTTGTGTTTATTTTACTTATTATGAAAAAGTGATCCCATAAAGAAAGCTCAGTTTGTGATGATTGTATATACTCACTGTATAACAGGAACATTTTCAATTTTGCAAGAAATATTACAGGAAAATCTGTGCAGTTCCAGTTTGTATCTAACAGTAAATGTAAGAAGCTGTCTGATGGGTGCATAACAAATTTAAGAAACTATTAGTACCTTTGCAAATCAAAGCGCAAGAGGCAATGGCAATGGCAGCTTTATTAAGTACTTTCGACGTTTCTCGGAGTATAAATAAATATATGTATATAAAATCATCAACAGTAGGAGGCAGTACGTAACAGTTGTACACAGTTAGTTACATGGAAAAATGAAAGCTCCATATTACGTATTTAATTGTGTACAACTACTACCATAAAAAGAAATTGCGTCAGTACCGTCTAACATTGTTCGAGTAAGCTTGTATTAATTACCGTCTTGCAAGCATTATCTCCTCGTTTAAACCCAAATCTGGTAACAGACATGCTGAAGCGCTGGATGTATTACCATCTCTACGCAGATAGTGAAGGTACTAACGCATGCGCACATGCTAACAATAAGAAGAATAACCTCAACACCAGCAGTAAGCACAAGAGCGACCGGCATGAGCAGGAACAGTTCAAAAAGGGGACAATCGTAATGCCATAATGCACATCTGGGATAGGGATCTAAACGTTGTTTTAATGGTTAATCAACATGCTGTTAGTGTACCGGAGTCAGACTGTAATTCATCCCATTCCCGACTATCTCCATGTCCATCTTGGCCCTTGTTTATACCGCCACTCTTAATCTTTCCCGTGCCTTTACACCGTTGGTTGCGCGTTGTATTTTAAATATATATCTTAACTGCAAATGAGTCCTCTCTCGTTACTTCTCTTCTTTGTCACTACTTCTCGCTATCCACCTTTGCGTTTCTCTCGTTCAGTTGTTGCTTCTCTTACCAGCCTTTTATTATTAGATCAAACATCACGCTCGCCTCGCGAATTTATTTCGACAATTTTGCATATACATCGCCTCTTTATTGCGAATTGTTTATGGGTATTATTCTTTTCGCCAGTCGGTCGATGTACGGCAGAGAAACTTTCCGAGGCGTAGGTAGACGCCGCGAAGTCGAGATAAAGAGAGAAAATTAGATCGCAGAGATCTCTGACGGCGGTAATTCGCCCTGTAGGAAATAAGGTAGCAATTGTTTTTCGCCTCGCTAATTACGTTATGAAAGCATAAAAACGAAAGTGCATTGCTAGTATTCAGGTATACTGGGTGGTTTTTGAATAACGATGCAAAACTTACTTAAGAATGCAAGCGCTGATTCATTATCATCAAAGTATGTAACTAATCCAGCAGTACTAACAATATCAGCGATTATATACTTTTTATTAAACTTTTCTTCTATTCATTATTTACCGTCCTTAGTTCCTATACATTATATCGAATTGCACTTCTAGACATACACATACGTATACCGATAGTGTAGTCTACAAAAACTCTACTGTATCAAGTTATGAAGACACAGTGTGAGTTTTTTCCAAACAGTTAACATGCCCGTAATGCTGGCCGACATTGACTATCATAGAGTGAGAGCATTCGGTTTTCATACTTTTTGGGAAGTACTGTCCTGGTAACATTTTACTTGAAGCTGCATGATATAAATTTTGCCCATTGGGTATAACAAGCATAGCCTAACGACGCTGTATGGACATCACCAAATACTGACTGGTAACGAAATATGTACATATGTTGAAACCGAAACGAGTTTGCTAGGTATAACTGTCATTCCAAAGAAATTCGCCTTAAACGATTGTGATTCGATTAAAATTGTGCACGGTAATATAAAAACCGATTTGAAGACAATACTTTATGTAATTGCTTACGGATATGTATAAATAAGTTTTTGATCACAATCACAAACAATTTGAATACCGGTGTTTGTGTTAACAAGTGGACTTTTCATTTTATTGTCCAAGATATATGTTTGGTCTTGCTGAATATTTTGAATAGTCGCTTCATTTAAACAGAAAAAGGATGTGTATATTTGTATTAAGTGAAATTAAATACAACGAACTTACTACGAACTACTTTTTTGTGAGTATAGCAGGGGCTTCTTAAGCTATAGGATTTATCAAAAGTAACTACTACCATTTTTGTTGTGTAAATTATATGTGTAAACGTGTCTCTAGGGCTTTGTTACAAAAATGTTTTACTTCCAGCGGCTTCAAAATATGCAACTATCAAGCTTAACATCCATAACTTGGTAGAAAACTTGCTATTTTATCTAATGGATATTGAATGTGACAAATATATTGTAAGTACAATCAGTGAATAAATTAAATAAACTGTTGTGACACATACTGTTTGGTGCTATGTGTGCATTCGAACATCTGTTCTAATAAAAATATCTACATTCTCAAAGCATTTAATACTCTGTTATTATGATTTATTACACAAGTTTAGCAGAAGTAAGGGCATAGGTTAGTTAGTCATATACCCTGTTTTGAAAATAACTCCATCTGAAATTCTTTTCAGAAGTTTATTTCATTTATATATAATGATTGACAACGTTCGTTTATGCACTCCATAAAGTTTTATAGTTCGGCATATATGAACGCAATTTAAGATCATCGAGTTAGCCAGCGGGAATATTTGACATGTTTTAGAGTTCATCAGAGGACATTTCTTTATAATTCAACGAGAAAAATCCAGATTAATATCGTGAGCTCATATACCTGTGGGTATAATAAACACATCTTCTCATAAATCAAGTCCGACGAAATGTTTTCTTATCTTATTATACAAAATTTATTGATACGATACGCGGTCGTGGAGACATTACCACATCTCCACGTAGGGTACACAATTATTGACGTGCCATCTTCTTCTTCGTCTTATTCATCTCTTTTAATTCACTGCGTATTAAAACAGGCGGCTCTGCATTAAAATAAATTAAAATAAAATAGGAAAAAAAGGAATTCCTGAGTAAGTATGCCTACTTGTTACGTTGTACACACAGAGCAGAAGATGCCCGGATGCATTAGTTTATGCTATTATAGTTTATACGCTAGATATACATATGCGTTGATCAGTTTCATAACTATTGCTAGTATTTTTGGCAAAAATTAACTTATCTCGTTTACGAAGCAGAGGAAATAAGGGTAATCTTTGAAATTGTTGGAGTATGTAGTTGGTTGGATAACTAGTCGACAGTGTCAATAGAAAATAAAATAAGTTATAGTGTGTTGGTTCAAACATAGCTTCGAATAAGCTTTTGATCATACTTTAGAGAGTCCACAAATAATCAGAGATTAGACGAAAAAGATTGATTAAACTTTTGACAGATTCTATCGCGCAACCGTGGTTTGAAACAAATGGTACCCCTCATAAGTTAAATAATGTAGTAGCTTCCATTAAACGTTATCACGAAAAATTGAAATGGTCCAAACATTCCGAAATTATACCAAGATGCTTAGAACGTGCGAATCATTATTAAAAAATGGGCACAGCAATACTCGCCTGTGGATGGTAACAGAAAGTTGGGAGTATTAAGAGCATACTGTAAAGAAAACGACCAGATTTTAAACACAGAGAAGACAGACGTTGTTCCGTTTCACGTAGGTAGAAGTAAGCACCAACTTGATACCTTTGTATATAATAATAATATAATAATAATAATAATAATATCTTTATTATCTGTTTGAGCACATATGCTGTTAGATTTGTCAGAGTATACATTACAAATCATGTGACAGAACAATTGAAACAAATACAATAACTACAGTACACGACAAATATAATAGTTCCAATCAGTAATACACCAAGGCAACAAAAGAAAGTAGAAAGCATTCTGGTATATGTATACATTTATATAAAAATTAACTCTTAAAGTATTCTTCTACACTATAGAAGCTGTTTAGTAATAAATAATCATTTAGTCTTTTTTTAAACATTTTACTGGTGTCAGTATTTTTAATTGCTTCTGGTAGTTTGTTATATAGTTTCGTTCCAATGTATCTTGGTGCACTTTCATACCGTGATAATGCATGCGCTGGAATCGACAGGTCTCCCCCATAACGAGTGCCATATTCGTGGTAATCAGAGTTTTTCACAAAACTATCAAGATTTTTCCTCACAAACATCAAACTTTCAGCAATATATATACAAGCCAGAGGTAGAATTTTAAATCGCAAAAATAAATCGCGGCATGTTGCATTCCGCGACGCACCTGCAATAATTCTTATCGTTCTTTTCTGAATTAAAAACATTCTATTCGCACGTTTCGTACGTCCCCAAAATATAATGCCGTATAAGATACGTGAATAGAAGTTTGCGTAGTAGTACGAAAGCAGAGTTTGTATGTTGACTTGCGGTTTGAGCCTGTATATTGAGTAAGTAACACTCGACAATTTGTTTCCTAAACCACAAATGTGTTCCTCCCAACTAATAGAAGCATCAATCATCAAGCCAAGGAATCTAATTGACTGAGACTGAGTGATTGACTTATGACCAATTCTCAATAATAAACTTTCATTCAACATACAAGGCCTGGGTGTAAAATGTATAAAACTAGTTTTCTCTATGTTAACTAAGAGTTGATTTGCATTAAACCAGTCAACCAACTTGTTGATGTTTCTTTGTACATCCGATACTAAGTCTGCGTTATTTCCATTATAGAAAACACAACTCACATCATCTGCAAACATTATAAGATTATTCGTTCTAAATTGAGAAGGCAAATCATTGACAAATAGTAGAAAAAGTAAAGGTCCAAGTACAGATCCCTGTGGGATACCAATATTTGAAGTCAATTTTCCTGATTTAATTCTATTAATCTCAACTACCTGTTGTCTATTGCTAAGATAAGACTCAATCCAGCTGTACGCAGTTCCTCTAATTCCATACAGTTGAAGTTTCTGTAGAAGGATTGAGTGGTTAACCATATCGAATGCTTTACTTAAATCCATAAACAATCCCAATGTTTTCTGTCCACCATCAATAGCATCATAAACAATATTAATGAACTGTTCAATGATATTCAATATGATGTGACCGTACTAAAAATCGAAAAACAGTACACATAGCTTGGTGTTCCATTCTCTAGCAGTGGATCATTTAGATACGCAACGAATAATTCTTTTGAGAAGACAATAGTTGCGTGTGGCAAAGTGCTAAGTCTGCCAAAAAGCTCCAAGTCCGAAAGCCTCAATGTTAAAAATAAACTATTTGACTCAATAATAACCGCAACTCTATTGTATTGGAGGGAGATATGGTGGCTTAACTATCGCGATGATATTGAAAAGAAACAAGTTATAGTTTTTAAGCAATTATTTCAATGCCCGAGTAATACCCCTAATTATATCGTGAGCATGGATGTTGGGCGTACTGCGGTAAAAGTGCTAGCAATTAGAAGGGCGTATGGCTAGTGGCAAAAATACCGCAGATGAACGAAAACCGGCTACAGTACTCTTGTCGCATTGGATAAATCGTCCACGAACCGAAGAACCATTAATTGGGTTAGCTTCTTCAGAAATTTCTTTAGTACAATAACCGAATATCAACGGTGCGATCCATTCTCAACTACAGAGGAAGCCATAAGCGGCGAAAAATGTATAGTCGAAAAAGGGATCAACAATGCAATCAGCAAGGATATCGACGCTGCAATCACTTCGCGCTTTTCGTCTCAGTACCGCCAAATAAGTGTTTAAACTGTGGATGAGCCCATATCTCAGGTTGCGCGCTCCAATAAGAAGACTGAGAATGAGAACCCCGATTATAGCATCTCATAAAGACGTTATTAGGCTATTTATCAACGAACACGCGTATAAAATTGAGCGTGAGATCTTGTGTACGTGTTGCAATTTAAACGCACTCGTATCACTAGAGCACTTTATTATAAATTGTCCGGCCTACAAGATGCTGAGAGCCCAGTATCTCTGAAATAGACCTAGCTCTCAATATTGTCGCCATACTGACTGTAGAAGATGTTGGGCATTTGAACTATCTTAATTCCTATATAGAGCACGCTCTCAAAATACGTGCATTTATTCATAATGAGTGATTGTTTTTGAGACATTCTGATGATGACCTTGTAATTTATATAAATACATTTAATTTGAACTTTGTACCCTATTTGTGCAGATAAATTTTTCTTATGCAAATAAAACATACATACTTTCATTTTCATAAACTGCAATACTATACTATACTATAACTTTACCAATGCTATCCTACATCCGTTTATCTAAAAAGATTTAAATATTATGAATGAAGAGATGTGCTGGAAGAAATATAGGTTCAATTGACAATGTAGTAGCATCAACACTTACACAAGGAAGTTGTTCTCGGATTGAATGCTAGAAGAAAAGTTTAGAATAAAATACTAAATTAATATTGGTAGATTTTAAAGAGATTTATAACTCGAAATTGCAAATTAGTTGGCTTTTTAAATGCATCTTATTAAGTATCAAGAAGGATAACCAGCCTTACGAGTTACAACTTTGTAGTAACAACTGGTATGGATAAGATTGTTCACTACTAGCAGCTATTTTGAGCCAGAATATCGAAGATATTGGGTAAAGAGGAATACTGAACAATTTTCAACTAAAGTTAAAATTAGTTAGCTAGAAATTGTGCTCTTAAATCTGATATTTGGCGCATATGAAGTAATATGTTAACAATGGAATAAAATAATAATATCAGCTATAATAACAGTTATAATAACACTATATCGCAATGTTAAACCTTTTTCATATTGTTTGTTCATCTTAAGCTAAACATGTTTTTGAAGGATAGAACGAGATTCATGCAGGATATTTCACATTCCTAAACATTGTTTATTATTTTTCTACACTTTATTCAATTTATGATCCGTGCTAAGTATTTCAACATAAATTGAATTATTTTACGGTGACACTTTCGAGTTTTTCCACAAAGGTACCAGACCTCATATCTATCCGTTCGTACCTGCTTAAATAGTTATTTGGAGAGCGCTAATGGGCGTCAATAAATTTAAACAAAGAACTTTAGGTGGTTGTGGTTGATGATCAGATGAAAGAATATCCAACCGGAATACCGTCTACGAAAAAAAACTTTTGAATATTTTAGCCGTTTCGTGGTAATAATGAAGTAGTCAATCAAGTGCTTATTCCTAAGTGGAACTTAATACTTGCTTACTGCATCCTAAACGATCTTAAATTCTCGTTACCTATTCGAGTGTGATAAAATAGATACGACGAAATTAGTTATCTCGACCGTGAATAGGTGGAATTTAATTATAAGAAACACAATAAATGTAATAAAAATAATTTATTACCTAGATACATCAACAGATATACCTAATGAATAAATTAGGATTAGAAAATATTAATTTTTTCCCGTGTAATAATTGTCGTTTATAAAATATGGTTAACTGAAAATGTTTTCTGTGAAAGGATGTTAGAAACTGGTTTACGTTGAATAGTGAGAACTATAAAGTGATAATAAAATGATAATAAAATTTTACGTTGTTATTAACGGACAAAAATATTATGTAAGTGATAAAATTGATGAATAATTTAATGAGGGCAAGAACATGTTTCTCTATTATTATTTTATTGTAATATGTACATATCACTTAATGACAAATTTAAATATACAGGATGGATTACTTCTAACACAGACCATCAAAAAATGATACAAGCGCCGTTCTGAGGATATTTGAATTCTAGAAATGCTTATCTTCTTTTAATAACAGAACAATATACCGTCACTACTAGAGAAATCCTCGAACATATACAATTCCATGAATTTTTTTTTTCGTCACTAGTTTATCTTACAATGAGGAAATATCATTATTGTCTCTACCCTATAGCAAGAGGCTGGTACCTTTCCTCTTTGTTCTCTTGTATTACTTATTGAATCCATTGATCACATTTTTAATTAACATCATTTCATCATTATTCAAGTGGTTGATAGCTGACCTGTATATTGTATAATCTCGATGGTTGGTGTATTGCGAGGATGAAAATGCCATGCTTTCTGTCGATATGTCAAAATTTTGAATATCAAGTTACTGTAGCTGTTGCAGGTGCATACAACGCTTCTGGGCGGTAAACTTGTACGCTAGAAATATATGGTAATGCATTTTTATTTTACTGGACGTCTGTAGTTTTGAAACTAGACATGAGGTAGCCTAACCAATGTTATATACTGACAAGGAAACACGGGCAAGTAGTGGTGACCGATATAAATGATATTTGGTTGGTTTATTGACTGATATATTGTAAGTGGTAACAATACTTTAAAATAACTATGAGGGGTGGGAGTTATTGCCGGTAAATAACAATTGTGAGAGGCAAATTATTGCCATGATCTTTTAGTACTACTAAAACAGTTAAGTATTTATTTTAACATTTTTTCGGCATCTCTCATAGGTTCGGTGATATTAAAGCAAATAGCGAAGAATGGTGTCGTCGATAGGGCGCTTTATACCCGAAAGCTGCTAAGAAAGCGATCGTTCTTACAATACATCAGTCTCCATAGCCACCAAATATCATTAATGTAAATCAATCAGTGAGTACTACCCTGTATACTTTTTAAAAAGCGACGTAAATTTGAAGCACTGAAAACGTTTACCACACTAAAAATGTCCAATTGATCGTAAAAAATACAGTATTAGCGACATTCTCCTCTTGCGATAACCCAAAAAGTTATTGCAGATTTCATCTTAAAAGACACACAAATTTTTTCACACTAAATTGGTGAAAATTTAGTTGACATCATCTGCTTTGTCCCTAACTTATGTTTACAAATGTTTCTTTTTAAATTTGTTTCTGCTACACTATATGAGTCCACCCTATATTCTGTCTTTGGTTACGGAATTATTAACATCAATGTTACTTTCTTGGACGCCAGCAGATGTTTTCGTCCTATTTTCATTTCCAATACTTTGAGTATCCGAATTTTACGCGAAGCAAAACCGTATTAAAAGTATTATTAAGTTAATGATATAAGAAGATTGAATATTGCTTTAGTTGTGCAGCATAACCGCTCTTATGCCCGGTTTCTGAAACGTCAAGCAGCAGTTATCTGCTCAGTATCTGACGATTTAACAATAACAGTTCTTGTTAAATTGCCAGATACCAAACAGATAACTGCTGTTTGACGTTTCAGAAACCGGGCATTAGACTAACTTTATATCAGTTAAAAAACAAATGCCAGTCTATTGCACCGTGTTCATGAAAAAAGCTCTATGACGAATATAGCAAACGTTAAGAAAAACCATGCTACTTTCATTGGAAAAGAATTTTGAACATGCATAACAAAGATATTCACTTTCGAATTGTGGGAATTTCTGAAATGTTGTATAGCGATCAAGAGATCCTTCACTATCTCCTGATTCGTCACCAGTTTCACCTTCACTCGATACTTCTATGCATACTCTAGAACAAAAACTCCATAGCAGATGTTACATAATCCTGTATCAACGGTAGTTTCTACGAACAGCTGGAAGGAACGGCAATTGCTAACTCCTTGTCACCCTTCTTAACTAACCTTGTCATGAGCTGCTTTGAAAACAACTTAGAATCGACGGGCGAATATTTTCCTAATGTTTGGCTAAGGTATGTGGATGATATTTTCGCTATTTTCGACACAAAGAAATGTAATATTGACGATTTTCCTAACAGTTTAGACAATCGGTTTGAAACCATAAAATTTACATATGAAAAAGAGGAAAACGGTACGCTACTTTTACTAGATACCTTAGTTATTAGAAATAAGAATGGTTTAGAATTTGACGTACCTATATGGAAAAGAAACCAGTACACATCGCTACATTCCTTCAGATTCCCGACACTGTGCCCAAAAACTAAACAGCAAGTATAAGTCGTGTTTAATGAACAGTGACAACAAGCCTATTCCATTCGCCATTGTTTTGGTCAAAACGAAATTATGGATGCCATCGGATTGCGAAAAAATTGATTTCATTTTTGGAACTAAGGCAGTGGACAAGCAGCCACATCGCTACTATCATATTTCTCGTGATAAATACGTTGTTGACCGGTCGTTCGCATTATATGACATTGTTTTCTATTTGTTTATATGTGTAACTTACTAGGGATGCATGCTTTTATCACTATAAATACTTTGACATCTACCAGTAATAAGACTTATAATAAATACTTGACGTTTACAATATTTATTACGCACATATGTCATCTTGCCTGTGTCCGTTCTCTAAATGGTACTAGAAAAGGACAATAGCAGTTTGCCAAAATATTTACGCGATACTTCCGCACTATGCAACTATAGGTTTATAGATTTTCTGTAAGTAATCTTCATCTTTTTTGTTTTCAGAATTGTGACCAATACTTAACCATATGATTTACTTTTGTTCGTAAGTAAACACCATTCTGTTTTCTAACAGGTGACACAATAATTATTAAATACCTTTAACTTGTAGGATCATCGTATACCAAACATGTTTTTTGTTGAAGACACTGTACAAGATAAATTGTAAGTCCGCGCTTTAATTTATACATGAAGGCACATTTGTTGTTTATATACTGTAAGCTCACCATGCGATATAACTTAGTTACATTAAAATATGAGTGCTTGTATATATCTATCGGACAGATCTTTCTTACCAACCCTTAATAATATTTCAACGTTTGACGTAGTCATAAATTTTACATTTAATTTCGTCCGTTCGGTAAGATGTTTCTCTTGAAAGCTTAACTGGTAAATTGCCCCACAATTTCCCGTTAATTTTATTGACCTTTTTCGTATTTATCGCTCTCTATAAAGTAAGTCCGTAAATATGTACAAACCTAAGATATGTAACGTTCTCTTAAAATCTGTGAACTGTACTTTAAATGAGTAACAACCGTTGCTGTCCTTCGATAAATATATCGTAATGTGATCGTAATGTAATTGACTTTCGGTTAATTCTCATAAATTAGTTCGAGTTTTGATCGAGAACAACTCTCAAATTTCAAGTAGTCACTTAACGTTTTATAGCCTATATTCAAGCTACTCAATTTGAGTGGCAACTTTTACAGTAAAACGGTAAGGTCGTAAAAAAAGATACGGATGATAAGATTGACTAAAGAATTTGGTAACGATAGTATCAGATGTATGTAACTGCAAAAGTAACCATATGTAGTTGGGACGGTATTAATTTTATAAGATAAAACGGAAAGGCAAATGATTTACTCACCTTCAACTCCTATGCACTCGAATATGTTTGCATATCAACAACAGCACACCAACGATATCATTACTTTTTTATATTTTGACCAGTGGTGCATAAATATCTTTCAATTCGAGTCAAAATCCGACAATATGTGCTACTGTGTGGTACCCGCAGAAAACACTTATCTAACTTTGAGATGTTTATTTTTAGGTACCTACTTCCAAGTACAGTTTGAAAATTTACAACGTATAAGAATTATTACTTTCATCGAGAATTATGTATTATTTGCTTTCTGAAAGAGGTCGAGATAAGATGTAGAAGCAAATAACTAAAACATATAATTCGTTACCAACATCACAAGACGATTTCTGAAATGTGCACGAGTACGGTAAACATTTTTAAATCTATTATGTGAGCACTGTATTCTTTTTAACTTGCAATATAATCACAAATTTAATTAATTAGTTACAGATCAGAAGTGTTCAGTCATGTGCGCAGACACTTAATAATCCAATGATGGTAATGTTACTACTTTACGATTAATATCCATGATTCATTTCCAACCGATGGGGGTGTGCTGTTGAAATTTTATTTTCAACAATCATTTGCTAATATTTGTCAAAACAGTTTATAGGATAGTGTTTAATTTATGTTTCTGATACATATACCATTTGCGTATCTGTATACAGAATCATGCGTTAGTCTCTTGACAAACTTTGGAATAAAAAACTAGATATACTTTTAGAAAAAAATTATTCATAGGTAGGTGCTATCACTCACATCATTAGTTCAGAAGCTGTAAGCATTTCAAATAACAATCTGCTTGAGCACGAATAAGTAATCATGTTTTAAGAAGATAAATGACATTTACTTTTTGTTGTAAACAATAGGAAACTACATCCATCTACAGTCAATTCTAAAAAAATAGTCCTTTAGCAATAATAGTTACACAACTGGCAACGGCGAACTAAATTCTCCTACACATAAGAAATGTATACCACTTCTAATATAAGTTTTGAGTCGAAGCAGATAATTTATTTCCACAGTAGGTACTAATATTTTTCTTGTAATGATACCATAATTAATACGCGCAAAGACTCTCGCAAGTTGGTTGACATAAAGGGTCCTTCACTACCTACTCGAAAGATGGCACTCATTTTATTATAGAATTTTTGAAAGACGGTTGTTTCCTCAGCCATGTTGCATTGTCATTGATAAGTAAACAGTCCGTCGCAATGCCTATAAAATTTTGTGTTAGTCCTAAATTTCCTGCTATGTGTCTGGTACTACTTTCCGCTTGTTCAATTACTGTAGTCTCACTATTTTCAAGATTTTCAACATTTACATGCAACAGTGGAATGTATCTAAGAGGATCGGCAGTGCCAGTCATGTGATGACTTCTACGGTAAAGCTGTATTGAATATGGAATGTGCAGTGCATACTAGCAGATCCCTTCTGATAAACTTTTTGTTAGAAAATGTATCATTCATCTGTTAAATACAACTACGCAAGTACAGTATTTAACCAATTGCGATATCAACAAATTATAAATGGGAATTAATTTTTGTTATGATAAAACGTGGCTAGTATGATTAAATCCTTGCAATGTTTATTTATCGAGCCAAACACTTCGTAAGTTTACTTAGAATGTATGTTGCTTTCACTTCAAAACATCTATTCGCTCTCCTCCAGTTTTGACTATTATTATATTCCTCACGGAAACTCGGCTTTCGTGTAACATCTTGAATTCTTCTCTTAATGTCCTCAGAAAAGATAGGAACCTGAATTTGTTGTATCGTTTATCTGATGGTGGTGTGCTGGCATACTTCTTCAGTGGTGTACAAGCAACGTGTTTGGCCGATATCCCAGTGTTGCATTTGAATCGTTTAATTGATACTATTACATATATATAGATGTAAGTGGAGCAATAATGCTGTGTATATTGTCAATGTATATATGCCTTCAGCTCTATCTCCAGACAATTATGGTTTGTATTTAAAAACCCTTACTTTAGATCTTTTGGATAAGAAACTTATAATTTGCGGTGATTTCAACTGTCTCGGATGTAAATTAGTTATCAGAGACAATGACGCAAGTACATACATACACATGTATGTAGGTATGTATACAGAGCCCTGCAGCTGAACTCCGGTCTTCGATTGCGCATTTCCTATTTAAGTGAAACATTTTTCTGAAACACACGGTGAAACTAGACATTAAAGAGTATATCTGAAAATTACTTTGGGTTATACAGGATGTTCGGGAAACAATCGGCATATCACGTATATATTTTTTAAATAGAACATTATTATTTTGCATTTTTAGAAGTCACTAACTATGGTCTATACATACCTATTTTATGTTTTTATTTGATGCGCTTGTTTTCTAAAAATTAATATTTTTGTTAGAAAATCGATATTTACCTACATAGCGCCGTTAAAAAATCTGTACTGCCACAAATGTGATGTTTATGATGAAATAAACGGGAATCTTTTTATCAATGTTCAAAACATACTTTAGGAAAAATTTCAAGCCATAGTGATATACAGGGTGTTCAGAGTTCGTGATTCAATTTGGGAAACTGACTAACTTTATTAGATTTTTTTTTAATTGGATACCCTGTATATTGTTTCATAAACGGATGCAGTTCTTTATTATGAACAATTTTTGTTAATATGTTCCTATGACTATTTGTATCGTTTTTGATAAAAAAGCAAAATCTAAAAATGTATAGAAAATGCATTATTAAAACACATATGTTGGTATCAAATGTGCTATGATTGCATAAAACGTGAAAAATGAACTGTATAATACTGTTATGAACCATAACAATAGACTTAGTCTTCTCTAACTTAAACCATTCTGTTCAAATTTTGTATCATAGTGACCGTTTAGTTAATGAAGATGATCATCATTCTGCTCTAGATACCAATTTCGAAATAAATACCACCTCCAAAGCAAACATCCATTCCATGAAATAGTAATCAACGATATAACTTTATCTCAGATATAATGACTAACCACATCGATTGGTCTTACGCGAAGCATCATACCATAATAGAGCGGTTTCAATTACGATGTAGTCAAACGGTCCGTTTCGTTCGGGATTGTTCACCTACATACATACATATGTATATTTACGGAGAGTCTAGTTGCAACTTAATAATTAGATCATCTAGTTTTCCGAACTATTGGAAGACGAGTAGAATTACCCCGGTTTATAAGAATGCAACATTGGAAACAACTTTCTAATTTGGCTAAAGTTTTCAAGCATCTACTGCACAGTACACTTTTTCACAACAACAGGTCTCACCTATCCAATAACCAGCACGAAATTTTTCCTGGACATTCTACCATTACTTACCTTGTGGAAGGTACGCAATATATTAGTGATTATCTAGATGGATGACGGCAAGTCGATATAATTTATACTTGCTTCAGCAAAGCTTTCGACACAGTAAATTATCGTTTGCTAATACACAAGTTGGGTGACATAGGTTTTTCCAGTGAGGCAACTGATTTGATGAAATCTTATTTTCGTAACAGATTCTGCTATGTCCATTACAATGGCCTTATATCAAAGTCATTCAGAATTACTTCTGGAGTACAAGCAAATTTGTATAATTGGCATAATTTCAAGCGTGTATTAATATTCACCCTCTAAACGAACATTCATTCATTTAAAACAATAAACTACCTAGTAAAGGAAAGAAACACGATAACTACTTAGATAAAAACTGGATATTTTGGATTGCTTTTCAAATAATTACTGCTACGGATAGAAACTATCCGTAGCCTGAGAAGATAGGAACACGAACACACCAATACATATAAAATTATTGTCATCAAAGTGTTCAAAACACCGATAACGTTCGGTTAAGGTTTTAGGAACAAGCTACAACTTTTCATTACTTCTATAACAAAATAAAGTTGTAAAAGTTAAAACCGCAGATTTGCTTTAAACATTGGTTATTTCGTGGAGGTAAACTCTGAAGCGCGTCTACCGCGGGACAATCCGAAGAGCATTGTATCAGCCTGACGATGTTATAATAATCAGTAAAGGAACTCTATCGCTTCTATCACTTTTATTTCAAAAAAAAGAACGATTTCGAAAATCTAAAAAATATGTTATATGTAAATTACGCAACACACTTAATGACACTAATTATGATACAAAGAGTTTATACTAATACTGCCGAAGGATTTTCTCTGACGCACCGTGATGAAGACACTTAAATGCATAAACATGTATTACATATTTCTGTAAATGCAATACGTATATACCACACCCTAAAGAGGTCCAATTAGAATTAATCCCCTACTCATCAATCTTCTCTTCTTTGTCTTATTGTTAGCAGCACCACCTGTGTAGCCCATTTCGTACGCATTAGCAACCGCTAGGACACGGCCACGACAACGCCATGATTTGCAGCCTCAGTTTATAAACAATATTCTTGCGTTCTCCTGCACGTTTACAGAACGTTGTCGGTGCTTCGAATCTCCGCTGGTTTTGGTATGGAGTGATAGAGAAGAAAATAGTTCACTGGTAGGAAGTTGCATCAGCGGACGCGACCTTAAGTAGACATTTGCCTAACGTATTATCTCATAATTCCCTGAGTTGTGTTTAAGTAGCACGGTGGACACCCTTTGATATATAGTAGACCCCTATCGGCCTAATGTGTGCTTAAGTTATTTACTAGTAGTAGCGGCTTTACGGTGGTTGGGAGGATAGTATGGTCAGGAGTATCTGAAATTACTGCGGCTGTTATGTGTACTCTCATTAAGTGTTTTACTTTGAAATTGTTTTAGGTCCTTTATACAGTAGTCAGTGTTCTTTGTTGCTAATATTTTGGCCCCACTGATTATTTCTTTGTGATTTAGTCCATTATTGTTTACAAGTATTGACTCATAATTAATATACACAGGATGTGAGGAGTTACATTGCAGCAGTCAATGTTCAAATTTTGATGGATATTCCAATGCAATATTCTTCTCGTATGTCTGGTAGAAGCAAGAAAGGTGTGTTGTTAAGTACGAATTGTACTAGTCACAATCCACCCTCATTTATTCGTGTCGCAATAGCTGATAGTAGGTGAGAGTGTATGTCAAATGCAGTGCAGTTCACGGTATTTGCTTGTACTATTATAAAAATGTGTCGAGTATCAAACAAATATATTTTTCGCTTTTGCTACTAGGATATATTCTTTTATTATAAACCGCAATTCATATTGTCACATTTCTAACTAACAATAAAAGGTATTAAAAAACCTAAGTGTCATGAACAAACTCGTTGTTCGTTTGCAAGGCTTACAACCCTAATATTGAAGGCTTCCACTGCCGGATCTTTATTAGGAGGACTCCCACTTTTTGACTGCGCCATAGATTTTCATTTCTAGCATAGTCGACAGGTCGAATTATCACATTTTGTTATCCTTTACCTACTTTTTTTTCTTGAAGACGCCACTTAAATTGTTGACAAAACAAACCTTTCAAATTGACAAACTAGTGATATAAGTACAATAAGAGTCAATAAAAATACCTCATTTTATATTTACTATACAGTGACAAGAAGGTTGTTCTATGAAAAGTTTTATTGGATTGAAATAAGCGGCAGTTACAATAAAAGTTACTGATAAAATTCACCTGCGATTCAGCAAGAGGAATATATTTTCAGTAACATATACATATACATAAAAAGACGGTTACATGCCACATATCACGATAAGCAATAAAGTATAAACTCAATATATGTATGAAAACTGTGCATGTCAGTGATACCCCACGTAAAAATTAATGCGTCCTGGAAACTACCTGCAACGTAGTAAATCGGGTGCGCTGAGCAGTCCTGCTAGTAATTTATGCGTCATATTTTGCGCTAAACGTGCAGTAATTAGAGAATTGCGGTTTGTGTGAAATATAGGTGAAGGGTGGGCAATGTTTATAGCAATTGTGACTGCCTCAGGATGTATTAACTGTTATATGACACTCCAACCCTTTCGTGATTGTAGTTGCTATTAAAAAGGTATCTTCACTACCGAGTGATTCACATATTGGCATATGAAACTGAAATCAATTGTACTTAGGTACTTTTTAAAGTGAAATAGTTTACTATTGTGTTACCTAGCATATTTACATTTCATCGAAAATAAGAAAAAATTTATTGAATTGGTTTTTTGACAATACACCCTTTATAGCCAAGTTTTGGCACATCAAGTATGCAGAGAGCGTATAAACAACTGATTTGTGTTGAAATAATACTTTCAGATCATTTTCATCTTACAAAATAGTAGACAATTTAAGATATTTTTGAAATGTAAAATTATAATCATAAGAATAATGATCCTTATATCAATGTATTTTTTTTATCAAGTTCTACAAGGACTAGGGAAACATAATCCTATATATCACTAAATTTCTTTGTAGATAATTTTGTTGCTAGGCATGGCTAGTTATTTATTTATTATTTGACACGAATTAAATGTTAATGTTATTCCACTGACGAAGTTGTAACGAAAACCAAATTATATTGTAAAGGTTTTGGAATAAATTTGATCTTTATTCGAATCAGAGTGTTGTAATTGACCTAGAAGTGGAAAAATATGAGGAAAATAAGATAAGTAACAAAAGTCATAAAAATACATACATATACTAGTTCTGTCTATATTGAACATATGACGCTGCCGTCTTTAGGCCATATGCTTAGATTATGCTCAGCTTTTCGATTTCTAAGAGATTAGTTTCTTCTGAAGGAAAAATGCAGACTATGGTGCCAATATAGACTTTTGCCATTTTTTGTTTACAATTTTAGTCTTTTCCGAAAAAAGTCGAACAATGTTGATATTTATTTGTAATATAATCGGACAAAACTTCGGTTTGCCTGTAAGTACACAAGTTCCCATTAGTTCACCTAACCTTTAAATAAGTTTAGTTGGGTCAATTTAAGATATATAGAGGTACATAGTTCGTATGCAGTCGCTAGTAACGACTGATATCAGCGTGCAGCAAAAGTAACAAAACGATTTATGGTTAAGGAAGACAACTTATTGCGAAAACGCTGCAAAAAATCCTCCAACAATACGTTAGACATGTTTCAAACAGAGATTGCTTTGAAGAACTGAAACCTCTTTTAACTTAATTTATCTCCGTCACTCATGATTTTGGTTCACGTATTTTCCGTTGACATTATTCTTGTGGATATTTTCAGTTTTCCAAAAATTAAACTATTGTTCAGAAGCTTGAACATATGTATATTATGTAAGTCACAATGTTATGACCTAGCAGAAACCAATACAATAGGTACAGAAGTAGGGCTTTGACGTCGTAACAATAAAATGATATATGTAAAAATGGATATAGCCCCAAATAATTTATTTCAAAACAATTACAACCATACAAATATACAGGTTGCTAGGAAACTTCAGGGACAAGAAATAACAATCGCTATTAAACGAGCTAAGAAATTAAATTAAAACAAAAAAAATGTGAACAAACATCCAATGAATGAACATCCAACAAATTTTGCACGTCTGCGATAACTATAACAGTAAATAAACACTGTTGTTTACGAGGTATTTTGTGAGCTTCTAAAAAGATTAACAATGATGACTCACGTCAAAGCTACCATTAAAACATCTGCTGCAATAAAATTTGTCTTTTAATTTTTCAGTTTATTTTTCAGTTCAGTACTTTTGCTCGTTGTGGATACATTCGGTAATCTAGTGCGCTTTTGGTGTTTAGATTTGTGAAATATAGTGATATTGTTTCAATACGTCAAAAAAAGCGAACGTGTAAAGAGAACATTTTTGCATGATCAAGGGAAGTCACAGGTAACAATTTCGAAAACTGTGAAATGTTTCCCCGATCTGTTCAATATGCTATTCAGCGATTCACCATGACCATAAACACCGCAGAATAGTGAGTGATTCATTAAAAAATAGGGGGACAACTTTATCAGACCTCGCTGTTGACTTGCCATAAGGTTTTAATAACATCCGCTCGAATCACCTGTAGACGGCTGCAGAATGCTAGTCTAAAACGCTGTGAAGCAAGGAATAAGCGATGGCTCTCCGAAAATAATAAAAAGTCACGGTATGAGTGGGGTCGAAAACAACAAAGTTTCACTGAAGAAGATTGATCAAATATCATGTGGTCAGACGAATCAAACTTTGAGGTAAGTTTCCCAATTTGATGTTCTATCAATTTTTAATAATTTGATTAAAAAATTGAATTATTAACAAAAAGATAACGTGTGATATTTTTTCAAATTTCAGATTTTTGGTACACCGGGTATGAGTTTTGTCCGTCGCCGGGTAGGCCAAGAATTTAATCTAAACTGTGTGTTATCTACTGACAGTGAACACGTCGAAGACAACGTTATGGTCTGCGGCTGCATGAATGCTTCTGGAGTTGGAGAAACGATGGGAATGTGGGAAAGGCGTATAAGATACGTAAATGTTCTAGAATTTGTATTATAGCCCTCTTTCTCCTCCCTATTTGACGATACAAACATGGACGGCCCTAAGTTCCAACAAGATAACGCAACCTGTCATAAAACTGCCCACACAAACACTTACAATTAGTTTAGGGAAAACTGAACATCTGGAGTGGCCTGCTCAATCGTCGGATCTGAACCCCATCGAACATCTATGGGGCTTATTAAATCGAAAAGTCAGATGTCACACAATAAATTCAAAAGACGAGTTAAAGAATAACTTGAGCCTAGAATGGAACGCTATAAGTCCCGAAAACTAAGAAACTTGTGAGATTACTGCTCCAAAAAAAAAATATGCCTGTAATTAAAGCAAAGGGTGGGCATACTAAATACTGATTTTTTCTTAATGATAAACATTATAAACCTGTGCACGTTGTTTTAATTTAATTTAATTTAATATTCTTAAAAAGCCTCAAAGTTAACCTGGGTCCTCAATACCCAACACCAAGGCCAGGTTATTGACTTTTCATTTTTTACATATATATTTTTTTTAATTTTAAAAGGTTAGTATCCGAGCACACTGTATATACACACAAAAATCTTTTTACGAACGGCTACATATTTTCGCGAAATACAAAATCTACCTAAGTTAGATTTTCTTTTACTGTGTTGTTTTTCTTCTGATGTGTGTACGCGGCACAATAACATCATGCGTTAAAAGCGCTATAAATTAGGAACACAAAGATGGTTGCCTTTTATGAGCTATGTTACTGCAGTAAAAGAGTTATTAGGATGTTAAATTCAACACCCTGAAAAATATCGCCATATAATAAATTATATTGCCAACGTATAGTGTATGTTTAGTAAGAGAATATAAATATCAGGTAGTAGAAGTAACCCATAAAAGCGATATATTATTATGTGCTAGGTGGCTGGGTCATCGGTAGACGAACGTCTCTCGAAAACTATAGCAGATCATTATGTAATATACAACATACCGACAAGAATCTTTAACTGTTAGCTACGGCTTAATGTGTTTGCAACTTTTTAATATATGCCAGTCGTAAAATATTTATAGTTTTCGTTAAAGTTATTGAGAACTACTCACACTGATCTCCTCAATGAAACAGTTAGCAGATCAGTATGTCACATGTAGAGAATGCAGAAAAATTTATAGCCCTAACTTGTGTTTTGTTAAATATTTATATTTTCAAGTACCTAAATAAATTCTTAAACGTTGCATGTAGCTATATATCCGATAAACAACATTGACTAGTGTTTGAAAAATACACAATCGGCTATTCTTCGATATATAAAAAAATATATAATAAAGATAAAGATCAGCAAGGCAGGACGAATTTACTAAAAGTAAGTTGATTTATGTAACACCAAAAAATGTCAAAATTTTCAATGTCAACTATGCTGCCGATTATAGCATAAATCATAGAACACACCAAAACCAAAGCACACTGTCCAGAAAGGAATAAAATACTTTTTGATTCCCAATTAAGTGTTCGAAAAATCCAGTAGCGCGAAACTTCTCTAAGTATAGTAATAGTGCAATAGAAGGAAGAAATGATGCGCCAAAAACCTTAAAGCAATACTTCTTGATTTGAGGAGAGTGTTTGAAACGATATATAGAAATCAATTGGTCGAAACACAGATTAAATTTAGAGCAAATGCCTAAGAGACCTGCCCAATGACGAGGAAACTGGAAAGTAGAATAACAGCAGCAGAAATGAAATACATAAGAAAAATAGCCGGTAAAACAAAAAAAGATAAAGTTAGAAATGAAGATCTAGGAGAAATGACTAATCAAGAGCCAATTACAGCATTAATTGAACAGAAGCAGCTAAAATGGTACGGGCATGTGCGGAGAATGTCGGCGGATGTACTAAAGAGGAGTGTGGCAGGATCAAAAGTGGGCAGCAAAAGAAGAGTTGGTAGATCTGGTAAAACCATGGACCAGAGAGTTGAAGAACTAACGCTAAAGACAGGAAAATTAGTCAATGAGCTGAAAACAATGACGCAGGATAGGAGGATGTGGAGGACATGGGTGGAGACTCCACATCAGCCGACGCCATAAGGCATAAGGCAATCGATAACTGCCACTGGCACTGCACACTGAATAAATACCTGCATTGCATGGGCTTAGCAAACGCTCCCCTGTGTAGAAGCTGCGTAGACGCAGAAGAAGCTCCCGTGCATCTCCTTTTCGACTGCCTCGCATGAGACATGGAAAAGTGGAGCTATTTTGGGGTCGCGAGATTGAACGAACCCGAACTAGAGAACTTCACTCTCGACCAACTCGCAGACTTCTTCTCAGAGATACAACTGGTTCGGAAGGCCTAAACGACGTGGACGCACAATAGGCGTTTCTGGCCGAGCGGCCGCACGGGGTTACCCGCCCACGGAAGGAAAGAAAAAAAAGGATGGAGTAAATGCTTTCCAAGGTTTCGCCAATTTCGTCACCATCATCAATAGGTACAACATCGATGACTTGTATTTATACAATTTGGTATACACATGTAGGTTCATTACACGAAAGTTTCGTTAACGTAAGAGAATAAAAAAGTCAAGTCATACAATTTCTCCAGATACTCTATCTTAGGTCGTTTAATGGTTCCCCATGATGCATTGACTACTATTCACGTTCATAAATGAAAACAGTTATTACCACACTTAGCCCAGTAATTGAATTGAGCAATTGAATCATTATATTTCCTCTATGATGTAGCCCTTAGTACAACAATTTCCACTCGCTTAATAAGCTAGAACTTACACTTTATTATACCATGTCTCTTAGAGCCAAAATCACAAAAATATCAGAGAATTACGAAGTAATCGATATTTGTCACAAATGCATATGTAATATGTAAAGAAAAATGATGTTTTTTACTTACTTTTTCTTGAAGTTTGCTCCGCAAGTTGAGCACAGATATGGTCTGTCAGATAGATTTGTACCAAGATGACCCTGCTTCTTATTCTTAGCTTCGTCACTTTTTCCTTTACCACATCTTCTCGTATGAGAAATCCAGTTATTTTTCCGAATAAACGAAGAATGGCAGTTCAAGCAAGTATATGGCCTTTCTTTAGTATGAAGCCGTATATGACATCTCAATGACAATTTACTAAAGAATTTATGACATATTGGACATTTGTATTTCTGGGTTGGATGTTTCTTATCTTTGCTTCCGTCATCAGAGTAAAGAAGTAGTGGTTCACTATGCAGTACTTTATGGAACAACAATTCCGACATGGATTCCGTACTGAAAGGGCATTTGTCACATCTATTGGTGTACATTTCAGCATGTTGAAAAGTACATGCTTTAGAACGGAGGTGAACGGTGAGTTGTTGAGGTATTGTGAAGGACTTTCCACATTGCGGGCAACTGAAAACAAACACTAGGTGTTATGTTTATTACATAAATCAGGGACTTCCTGCAAGGAGATAACATAACTTCTTAAATAAATATCACTAAATAATTTGATGTAAAATTTACAAACCTGTGACTATGCTCGGGATGCTTCTCTTTCAGATGATTCTGTAATTCAATAATGTTCTCTAGCACTTCAGCACAATATTGACACTTTCGTTTTAGTACAATTGCGGAATTGCTTTTAGATTTTTTTACTTGCACAGCACAGCGATGCTCTTTTGTTCTTCTATGTAATTTTGCTTCGACAAAAGTTTCAAAACTAATGTCACATGTGGAACATAGATAAGTATGCTTTTTATGTAATTTCCGTTTATGCCGTTGATAAGCGATTTTGGATCCAAAAACTTCTTGACAGATTTCGCACGTATGCTTACTTTGGTAAATATCCGTGCTAGTATTGCTGTAAGGATGACCCTCCTTCTCGCAATGTTTTCTCAATTGTATATTCAGTAAAAACGTTTGCTTACAAGTTTGACATTCTATCCTCCGTATGCATTTTATTATAATGGGCACGGACCTGTTGATAACAGAGATAACTTCGTTGTGTTCTTCGGAAACTAGATGTTTAAACATCTCGTTGTTATTGTCTGTTTCTAACTTACAGAACACGCAGACAAATGTTCCGCGAGACTTAGATACTTGGTCGTGGTGTTCTCTGGAGCACCAATGTCTTAAGAAATCGTCCTGTGTATTACAATAGAAGCTGCACGGAGCACATTGGTAAGGTGATTGTAAAACAATACTGTATATATTGTCCAGCACCATTCTGCGTGCTTCTGGTAATGTAATATCACCCTTGCGACAATGATAATGAGAGATTAAGTGCTTTCCCATCAGCTGGTTGTGTAGCCGAGACCGGCATACCTCACATTTTACATATATCCTCTTGCGAATTCTTCGCGTCCCCGATCCAGCGCTCTTTTTCATACTGTCCTCATTGTCTTGCGCGGCATGTGACCAATATTCAACCGATTCCTTGTTGTTTTCTTTCGGTTGGTTTGTATTCAAATCGGACGATGTAGTGTCGTCGAACTCGGGATCGCGTTGTGTCCTTCTCAAATGCAAATCGGATTTTAAATGGCGCTCGTATATAGTTTTAGACGCTAAATGCCTATTGCACGGTCCACACCAATACTGAACTTTTCCGTTGGATTTTCGAAAAGGCGAACCGTCGGCTGTGGTAATACTATAAATATTCTTAGTAGAATCCTCTTTGTTGTCTTGCTTAAGCAACCATTTTCCTTTCGTGTAAGTTGGCGGAGGTGATGTTTTTAATTCCTCCGGACTTGGTTTCCATTTCCCTTTGGTATGAGTAGGCGGTGGGTGCTCATATTCTTCACAATTCCAGTTTTCATTTCGTAATCCTTTGTCTTTAGCTTTATCGTAATCACTTCTTTGAATTGATTTCGACGCTACCCATTTACCACCGGTGTAGCTTGGCTTTGGTATGTCAAAATAATCAGTTCTTTGTTCACCATTTAAGGCAACTTTAGATGGTGCCCATTTACCTCCTGTGAAATTTGGTTTGGGATTATCAAAACTGTCATCTCTTTGTTCAGTTTCATGGTATTCAATCTTATTTAATGCTTTAGAGGCACTCCATTTTCCTCCAGTGTGTGCCGGTCTTGGAATGTCAAAGCTCTCTTTGCTATGAGCATTAGGAGAGGCTGGCTTCCATTTGCCTTTTGTATGTGTTGGTGGTGGAGAATTCCTTTTGGGCTTCCATTTTCCTCCAGTATAATTGATAGGCGGTGCATTCCACGAGCTACCTTCATTATTCCACTGTATTGGTGATCCTGAAGGTTTCCATTTGCCTCCAGTGTGTGATCTAGGCGGGGCATCATCTTCTGATTCAGTTTCATCATCATAGTAATAATCATCAGAATCTTCTTCGCTTTCATCATATGTTCTTAAGGAAGTATGAGCATCATCCTTCTTAAGAGTGGCTGGGGCTGATCGGCTTAAATTATCTACCGCTTTTATCAATTTCGTTTGATTATCACCGCTACCCAATTCCTTAAGTTGATGACCACCAATCCAAGCATTCTTTCCAGATTTTGATTGGGTTATTGACTCTTTAGCTGCATTGGTTGCTTGGATTACTGCTGAGGCTTTACTTCTGGTAAGTATTCGATTAAACGTTTTACCCGATGTTGAATGTGAAGTAATTTTCTTTGAGCTGCTTTGTAGCTCCAAAGACGAGAAAAAGTCGTCAGCTTTAAGGGAAAACGATTCATCTGGAGGAAGTAATTGACTAGGAAGTGGCGATTTTGGAAGTTCTGGATGTTCAAGATTTTGTCCACATTTAGATTTTCGATGAGACACGTAATTATCTAATCCGATTATTGTTGCATGGCATTTGATGCAATAATGCGTATCTTCGTCAAAATCTTCCATCATTTCTGCAACAAAAGCTTAGTTTCAAACACAAATTCATTTACAGTAATCATGTTGACAAAACTATTTCTCAAAAAGTGCCGGTGAGCATATAAAAAAAGTAAGTATAATGTAGGACATGGAGAAGATTTCAAATAAACGGTATATCTCTACACGTTTACCAATGTATTACCCTAACACATACACAGTTTGGTACTTTGGTGCCTGAACATAGCATGTATGCCTGTAGCCAGTATTTCTTGCTGTATGCCATATGATAAAGCATGAAAGCATATATTTATATATTGGCTGTCACGGAAAAAAATGTCTAAAGCTGCAGACCTGTTATCTACATTTCGATTTTCACAAGTCGGGTACCAACCACAATGGTTTGATAAATACTATTTTTGAGTACATGCAATTTTCGAAGTTTGACCAATTATGAACTTTTTTTGAATCGCTATATTTTTCCTTAATTGGATAGATATTTTCTTGTTGAATCCATCGATGTACAATTCATCTATTTTTGTTGCAGATTTAAAGAAAAAATAATTGAAACACTGTTCAAGTGACTTTAAAAGCTTAAAGTCACTTGTATTACACTCTGACATGTCAAAGGAGGTATAAAACTAATGCATTGTAAACATGTAGTCAAGATACCAAGCAATTTGGAAAAAAAGTTGACAACGGCCAGCAAGTGATGATGCTGTTGAAAAGCAGCTAGTGTAGACTCAAAAAACTATTCATTGAGCCATTCTATTTAGTACTTCCTTCACAACAAATGGAAGCTATAGCTTCGGACGTTTTATGTGACACCCGGTGTACTGCCGATAATTCTATCTATGTAAAGCTACAGAGCCTGTTGGCAAACTCTGTAATGTCACACTTTCTGGCATAAAACTTTTTATATTTTACACAGTACACGTACCAATATTGTTGCATATACATATACAGAGTGTATTAAAAAAAATTAAACGAAGTGGGAGTCTTCGTTCCATATATTTAATTAGCAATTATCTTGCGTAATTAATTTTTATTCGAACTAATAGACCCAACTAGCTAATTTTAACGTAAAAAATATGTATCTACATACATGCATATTCTGCTTCATATAATATTTGTCTGTCTTAACCGGTATTTCTATTTATTTCTATCAAATTCAACTGCAATTCCTACCATATTTAAGAGTTTGATCGTGTTGAATTGTTGCAAAGATATGAAGGTTTAGTAATATTAATTAAATACGTAATATTCCTAACAAACGATAGTGAGTTAGTAATTCAAAATAGTCGTTAAAATATTAGTTTTTCAGAAAACGAAATACATGAACTACTAAATGTTGGGCGTATATTTTCACTACCGTTGTTCAGTGTGTTGAAATCTTTTAAGTAGAAACTTCTGGCAGCTGGCAGTAGATTTAGCGAAACGTCAAATGTACCTAAACTTTTCTATGTGACAATACCCAAAACATTAAGCAATTACTAAATTATTAAATGTGTGAAATTTGAAAGGCCATTATAATGACTTCTTATTAAAATGTAAAACCTATCAGCATACATACATAAAAATTTTACGGAGTTAAATTAAACGGTGTTGTCGCTTTTCTGAAAAGAGTTATAATCTCACTAAGAATTTGTTAAACTAGCATTAAAAGGAAATATTACAACACTCCAAAAAATATAAATTTAATATCCTTCGAAGGTGTTACTCGTTGTTTAACATTAGGCACGGATAATATCAATACCAAACGGAAAAGAATCTGCTAAGTTTCAGTGTTGATAAATAGTTTAGCAACAGAAGGGAGTTAACGCAACACCAAAATGTGAAACTGTAACTCCTTGAAGTTCTTAAAAGTAATGGTTGAGTGATGTTGGGTGGAATCGCTGCTAGTGCAAGCGCGTTGTATTTGCCTGCAGCAATCAGTATGGAAGTTATATACATGGGTGATGTACTAGATAATGAAAAATACATTATTTGTGTGAGTGCTTGTAACTCCATAAAGCAATTTATCCAACTCTGCAATGGAGTAAAGGTAACTCCAAAATTAAATAATTTCAACTCAATTGGGATATGAACCAACTTTGCAAGGAAAACTTTAACTACGCAAAAGTGTTACTTTAATTCTGAATCTCGGATATTAGTACTAAATTATACAACTCCGTTGCGATTAACTACTTGTGCATTTGGTTGCGAGGGAACTACCAGACGGAGTGAAATCGGTGTTAAATCCAACACCGTATTTTTATGTGTGTAGAGCCTTAAAATTTTAAATTTGTTGTTTTTTCTGGGCATGCGGTTTTAATGTTTACAAAAGTAATTTATTTAAATTGATAAAAATACAGAATATCAGTATGTTTAATGTAGCCTTCGCAATAATTATATCCTAAATATTATGAGTATCGAGTAATAGTTAAGTTGATATCATCGTGTTACTTAAAAATCGTATTTAGTTAATATCCCATTCATTTCAGTCAGAAGTTATGAAAGTAGCATAAGCATAAGTAGTGAAGGAAATATGTACTTTTAGAGGTCAACCCTCAGAAAACCGTATCGAGTTTATCACATAAATTGCGAAATTCAGGACGCCTATATATATGATTGTAGCAATCCACTTGTACAGTAGGTCAAGTTATAAATACGCGAAATAGATTTTAAGTTTTGTCGGTAGAGGGTGCGCGATGACTATTCCGTGTAAATTATTACGTTTCGTCTTCCATTCGTTCTGATAACATACTCGCGCCAGAATTTATACGGTCACGTGAAGAAATTTATCGAACAATGGATGAAACGGTAGTAAAGAATGCTTTCCCCAGCTTAATGTGCACTTTAAGTACGTCATACGTCGTCAGTTGGAAGCACTTAAATGCGTCCGATTTTTTTCTGGTCGCGGCGCAATGGGGTGAGTTAGACGACACTTGACACACTCGTGATCGTCGTAAGGCGCGCCAGTCGTTGAGCTACCGCATTCGTGCACGCAATTCACTGTACGAGCGCAAACTTTTGACGTGCACCCAGGATTACTGCTAATTTATCATAGGCTGCATAATTTGTATGTCTTATACTGCATATCGTAATATACGTAAGGGTGGTGTGTCGTGCCACTTGCTTTATTACCATCCTCCATAAATGACAACATTACGAAATGTTTATTACACATTAGAATATGTGTGTGGGTGATTAAGGAAACAATACATACAACAGACATATCTTCTTTTACAGAGGAGCAGCGTAAGCAGTAAAAAATAGATCCTCGGATATAAAAGTTTTTGATTATACATCATTTCAACACTGCAAATGCTTATCAAACTCAGTTTAAAAAATTAAGAAAGCTATGCGAAATTACCAGCTGCCAACTATAATGATGAACAATGTCAATAACAATATTAAGGTCTGTCGCTCCAATCTAGGGAAAGTATAGAATTAGAATGTCAAGAAACGAACAATTAGAATTCCTGAGAAATTGTGCGACTCATTAGGAAACGAGTAACGGGTCCCTTGATATGTTTAATGTATTCGCCAATTCTTTTTCTGCAGAGTTACCAAGGTAACTTATCATCTGGAGGTCATTATAAACTTATTCATCCGTTCTAGTGTTTTTCCTAGCTATGGAAAACGTGCAAGAATTTGTCCTGCAGTCAAAACGAAAGATTCAACGCTTATTTCTAACTACAGACCTATCTCCATTTTATCTCATTTTGTGAAGGTCTACCAAAAACATCTGTATAGTTCCATTTACAATAACGTACCTATACAAACTATCTTCAAATCAGTATGGCTTTGTTCCGGATCGCTTCACTATGATCAATCTAGCTTGTATGAGTCAAGAGATAGGTGAAGCTCTTGATAGACAGAACCACTTAGATGTTACTTATACTGATCTTTCACGAGCTATAGACACTATAGATCATCAAATAGTCCTATATAAAATAAGTTCCCTTGGATTTTTTCGGCAGTTATCAAACCGCTTGATTCGTATTTGTGTGCTCGCCGATGTTATGTTCTAGACAATGGATTTCTATCATACCAGTTTTCTTCTGTCCTGTACTTGTTAGAGGAGTCAATACGCAATAAAGACATTATGAAGGCAGGAAGAACCTCGGCTGTAACTATGACAATCTGCACCAAAAATGTGGAGTGCAAATCTATCAAGCTTCCTAAACAAGATTGTGGAGGGAAGAGGTCAGCACTTATGTTTATAAGAGTACATATGAATATATCTCTGAAGCGCCTTGATTTCATAGTTATAGAATATTCTGTAGTAAATTTTAAATCTTTTTAAACCATAACTAAGAAGATTTCATATTAGTCCCACCAGTGAATTGGAAAGCATTACACCAAGTTGAGGAATATCACAGTACATGCACTAGAAAAATTTCCTCTACCTTAAATATAAATCAATCCACAATTTGGAAGATATTGAACAATCAACTATTGTAACCAGAGCACATACAACGTGGCACTTTTTGAAGCAGATTTCCGGCGGGAATAGAGTTGTCTCAATAGATAATGTAAAATCGCACTAAATCCCGTTTTTGCCTCAAGACGATGAAGTTAATTTCTCCACACATGCTACTACTGTTGCAATTAGATAATATTAGAAATTTTAAATAGAGTGTGCATTCTAAGTTTTGTTTTAAAGTTAGTTTTAACTTAAGATGGAAATGTTTTTAATGACATTTAGTGCAAATTGTCAGGGAAAAACAAACCAAGTATGTAGGTTTTTGTTATGTATAGATAACATAAACCTTTTTTCGCGTAGGAAAGCTTGCACTTTTATATCAGATTAAACAGTCATGAATTTTGCGTTATATGGCTTTCGAAAAAGAACATGAGACACATTAGCATAAAATGTCAATCGTGCTTGTCTGCTCCACGGATGCGATTGCATATATAACATCATTGGCAATTCGATGGGCTCGAATTCGACAATTCAGTTGTAGTTCAGTTGAAACTTGATATTACGTGACTGTCTCTTACAATTTAAAAGTTTCTAACCAACTAAAGTTGTTAATTTTGCGTTATTTTAAATTCTACTATGCTCTAACTACTAGAAAAACTAACTAGACTAGTAGACTAACGAGAAAAATAAACAAAATACTAATATATTTGTTTATGTAAAAAAATATGTAGAATTAGATGTTGGTGATGCCTTCTGCTTTACAAAGAAAGGAAATTTTGAAGATATAATGTTAAAACAGCCTTTTCTCAAACTACACTATCACTATGATTTTCTATCAATACTGATATGCGGCACAGACATCCATTTCTGCTAGGCATCAACAAGATGCTGTCCCAATACTAGCTATAAGGTTCCCTTTGTATGCATCTTGTACGGCCCGATCTAGGATATTTCCAATATATTCCTACAGTCTATTATAACTGCATAAAACTGTATAAGATCAATTTGACTATTGGATCTCTGTTTGTAATATTTGATATGTACGACGATGTAAGGCATGCAGAGAAGGAAGGAGAGTATTGCAGACTGCATCAGTGAAATACCTCAAGTTCTACAAAGAACATGGCTTGCTATAATTACAAGATAACAGAGTAGGAACCATCTCAGGCTATCTCGTAAGATTAATAATTCTAGTACTGGTATAAATACTGAGCCGCAGAGTATTTTTTCCTTTATAGGCGGGTAAATCCGCCCGGCTAAAAAAATTGTGCCCTCATGTCGTTTAGACGCCGAGTCAGCTGCACCTGGAAGAATGCAATGCTCAATCAAGATTCCTGTAAGCATTCCTAGTCTGGGCCTGCTCATAGGGACAGCTCTGTCTTAGTACGGATGAATTCCAATAATTTTGTGTCTAAACAAAAGCTTTAATGCAACTGTAAGAACTCTTACATGTCAGTTCTGGTTCTGTGAATGGTCGTTCAGTGGCTGCTCTAGCTAACCCGTCAGCAAACTCGTTTCTACTGATGTCAGAGTGGCTCAGCATCCATCTCAACGTGACATTTCGCCAGCTGTTTCAACATACTGTGGCAATTCAATACCACTTCGGAATCAAATTTGACAGCTTGTAGACCTTTAAGGGCATCTTGACTGTCCAATAGTCCTTCATTCGATCCAGTGTCATGCAAGGAAGTTAAAATGCCTTCTGCGCACTTCTGGATGGTTATAATTTCGGGGTATAAGATGGAAAGGGAGTTCTCTAGGCTAATGCAAAGGCTTTGCGGATATAGGTTGTAGCAGTGTTTCCGGTGAGGAATACTTTGTAGTTCCCAGTGAGAGTCGTTGACAAAACTCTTTGGTTTCTCTATAGGAAGCATTTTATGCGTACCTAACACGTAATAGGAATGTATATCAATATTGTACCTAAGCATAGGTCTGCAAGTAACATAAAAAAGATCTATTTGTTGTAAATATCGCACTATATGCTGATGACCTTCATCTAACAATTGCTTCATCGCTCTCCCAATGACGAATACATACTTTGACTTGATTGACGATTGCTTATGAATGACAATTCGGAAATTAATGTTAATTTTCTAAGCCCCAACGTGACTTTTATGTTGCGATGTGATCTATGTGGGCATATTCTGTAACTATTAATTCGTAGAGATCCTTTCAGATATTTGCTAAATATATGTATGTACAGTAACATTCTGTGCTTGGTTTAGCAACATACTGCGACTGCATATGGAATATAGTCAGATTCATGGCATAGCTTTGTATATCTGTTGTATTGTAGAGAATATCATATTATTAGTTAATTAATTTCTCAAAGTTTTATAGACATGATGACTAATTAAAGTGATTAATTAAAATTTTATGAATTTACAATAAAGATGTGGGAGTGAAATTGCCAAAGTGAACACCCTTGTCTTCTGTGGAATAAGTATGGTATGACATTAATACGAATTAGCAACTGAACTATTTAATTTTTTTATAATCAGAACTCTTCTGTTCCTGCAAGACCGATTTTACATTTAAATCCTTTTTTTGTATCCACACTACGAAACTTCCAATTCTAACATTTTTTGCTAAATGTACATATTTAATTGTGTGTGTGTTATTTTCTGTAGAAGGGAGAGGAACATCACATAAGGTGAGCATGGGTTCGTGCCGATAAAATAAGCTGGTTATGCGAGAAGTAAACTCGGTAAAGTCAACTGACTTCGTCCGTTTTTTGGCCAAATAAACAAAGAATAATAATTACAGTAGAAGTAAATGGCGAGGGAGAGAATGGTAAATGAATGCGGTGAGAATGGCAGGATGTTTGGTGGTCAGAGGTGAGGTCGATCGATGAGGAAGCTCGTTATTCGGACGACAGCCTCTGACTGCCTGAATGCGCCCGTGTGTTCTGGTTCATCCCGTCAAGTAATGTCTCGTCTGCGACAAATCTCAATCTGCCGCTGCATGTGGTGCATCACTGTCGTTGTAGAAAAGGTAGGGACGATACTTGAAAATTATGTAGGGCATTTTTCTTTGCGCAGTATTTGCAAAAGTATTACGAAGGAATAATCAGCTGAAATCATCAGGGTGCGATTTGAAACGATGTATGTACGTTTCGCCTGCGCGAAAAGTTGTAATAAAAACTAATTCCTGTAAGCAAATTTAATCACGTTGTTAGCATTATGAATCTACATATTTAAATCCATGTTTCTAAGGAGGAACCTATTAATAAATTGGTGATTTCTGGAAAGAGTGTTGGTGGAATTTCTATAGTAGTCTTCACTACGTGAGCTGAAATTTTTCAAAATTAAATCTAAATAATATGGAAATAGTTCTAGTGAAAATTTATTTTAAATACTGTTTCTTTTAATTTCAAAAATTTTGAATAGAAAACATATTCGATAATTTTGTTATTTAGGACTTTTACGTTTTAGAAACCGTCAAATATATCATAAAAAAAAGTACCTACCAAAACTCAGTTAATTCTTAATACCCTCAAGTGAAAGTAAAAAAAAGTAAGTATGCATAAACGCAAATTTCTCGTTATGTATATATGAAATATTGTAGGTACGCAGACAAATTAATACAATAACATATGTTGCTGGCATGTTCCCACTAGCGTATTATTATTACATGATAATGTTTTAAAAGCTGTGTCGGATTGCTGAAGCGGCAATTTACGAATAAGTACCTCGCGTGGGTGTTGAAACCGGCGAATGTTGTATACCGACGTTCTGGAAAAAAAGTCTTGCCTTTCCTCACATAATACAGCGTGTGTAGGTAAGAGTCATAGATCACGATCCGCATTCATCAGGTTTGCATTTCTATTACACTTGTATGCATGCATGTGCAGTTTGTTACTTAATTTTCTATCTTCTTTGAATGTATACAGTCTATAAACAAAGTTATTTTAACTTTTGTACCTTTTTTTGTTAGTCATCTAACAATGTGATCATGGTTATTGCACTTAGTTCGGTATAGATTGAAAATTAATATTTTTCTTTAAGAGGGGAACTATTTACTATTGCAACTGGCAAATAAAACGACGCTTATAAAGTAGACTTGAAATTGGAAACTTTTTTACCAGAACAGTGATATATTATCAAGTTAGGTACACTTAAAGAAGGTAAAGGTTGGACATTTTCAATACCGAAACTGTCCGACCACTTCTTTCCATGGGTGTACTCATACATAACATAAAGGAATATTTTCAAGCCGCCGTACATACTTATTTGCGAAATCTAGACACGAGTATTGCAACAAGTAGTATATGTACATAATTAAGACATTTATGTTATTAATTATGTAAATAAGAGTACAACGGGGATTTATTGTGTTTAATTTGTTTTGGAGGCGACTAGTGTGCTGTTAGCAGCATAAAATCAGATTATTTCTTAATAAAATGATAAGATTGATTTTTGAGGTGTTATTTGAAGTTTTTGACGAATTAGGCTGGTTTTTACATTTCTAAAATCATAATATATATTAATTGCCAATCTAGTTTTTGTAACCTAAACTATCGGACCATATTATATAAACCGGACCGTTTAGTTTTGTTCACAGGTTGTGAATGGACACTGGATATAATGTCCTGGATAAAAACCTAATAGTTTTAGAGACCGTTTCATAACTGCAGTACCTACATCTGATCTTATTATGCCAAGCTTTTATGCCTGTGACACATAAGTATAATACGCAACACATGTAAACATCCACGACATACTAAATAAAGCAGACTCAAGAAAAATACGTCACTGCATACGTATAAGCCCGAGCATTTAGATAAATTAAATTTAACTTAACTAGCTTTGATTTCTGATTTGATTGTAATGTTGTTATGTACATATTCCTGGATAGTTTTTGGAAGATTTCTCTAATATTTATTTGTTTTTTGAATACATTGGGTCGAATTTCTTCGGCATACCGTTGTCCACGAAATGCTTAATCCATCACGGTTATATAGGCACGCAATTGTTACATCTTGTCCTTGGGGTATTGCCGTTTCATAGGGTTACCTTTCAGTGAGACCGAAGTCATCAAAGGATTGACGGAAATGAAAAGAGAGATAAGCTTGACATAGAAGCAGCAAAAATACCTTTTACCCTGTGCCATGTCGTGGTCCACAAAGGAACCACCTAAAATGATCAATTAACAAATGGAGGACAACAGAAAGGCTTCCTACGGGCAGAACACGTCAGGGGAGAGCAAGCGAAGACACTTTCATCAAAATCGTCTAAGTTAGTAGAGATGGTGCTATCTTTCACAAAGGTGACCTACGACTGCTTGCAGAATTTTTGACTGGTCATGCAGCCCTACAATGCCATCTATGCAAGCACGGAAAAGGTGAAACGGCAGAACACATTTTGTGCGAACGCATTGCTGTGAGCCGTACTCAAATCAACACAGTAGGGCGTTTCTAACGCCTACTGAAATCTAGGATGAAAAACCTAGAATTATCTCGGGGATCATTAAAAGCCTCAAACTAGTCTAACACTCAGAAAGGCAGGGTTAAAATAGATGTATGTAGGTCGCAGTGACTGAAACCAGCAGTGCCATGGTTTCAAATCTTATCTTATCTTATACCAAATTGATGTAGTGCTACTATAACGCTATAACTCCTAATTTAGTCCATGAATGAATTAAGAAATGCAATTGAATTATTGAATAGTAATAGTTGAATAGTTTATGTTACCAAAGTTTGAAGAAAACACGACGGGACGAGAGCAAACCACGACTATTGGTTAAAAGAATGTGGAACACTAATAAGCATTCCTATTTGAAATTTTGCAAGTAATAGTTTCGTACTACATGCGTTCGTTTTCAAAGAATTTGAATTATTTCTTCTGACTATACCAAAAATGCATCTCAATTCTTTTTATTTGGAAAGAAATCACTTCTTTCTTATAAATTCGTGTTGCCGAGACAAGTTTCGTTAATAAACCCTTGCCCCTAAAAAGTAGTTACCACTTTTTTTTCATTTTTATATGTAATCATTTTCTAGAAATTTTACTGTATGTAACAGTCTTAGCTACGGCCTGATATAATTCCTAAAGAACAAGTTTTAGAGACCATGTTTATCACACGAAGTAGGAGAAAATTAGTGTCCATTAGTGATGGATCACTGGTCTACCGGTATACCTAATTACTCGCTCTTTTGATCTGTTTCACTTATCGTAATAAAATACAAACTGTCCTTTCTCCTTGGAATATTTAAGGAAATAATAACCACATGTAAAAGAGACGCTATCACGTATAACGAAAAACATAACAATATTATTTAAATTGATTTACGGCCACAATTATTGTTGAAGTATATTTCGTAAATATTTATTTAAGTTGGTTTATATTATATTGTACATGTAATAGGGGTACTATTGTCGAATATTTATACAATTAGGATAGTATTTAGCCCTTTATCATGTACAAAATATTAGTTTACATTTAGAAATTTTACGAAAAGTTTTTGAAGCGCGCGTTTACGAATAAAAATTTAAAAAAATGATATCATGCCGAAACGTAGAGGAAGTCCGGTAACACGTAGTGCCATAATAACACTACATAGAAAAAACAATTCCTTACGAATAATAGCACACAAACTTAAATTAAGTTATCGGGAAGCGCAAGGGACGGTGAAATGTTGTCAGACAACCGTAACCGTAGCATCACGAAGACGTTCCAGAAGACCAAAAGTGACTACACCGAATGTGGACTTAAGAAGTACATTGATTTCTAAACGAAACAGACGCCAGAACAACAGAAACTCATGCACAGTTAAACGAAGGCCGCTCAACTCTGGTGTCGCTGACAACAGTTAAGAGGCGGTTAACGAAGGCTGGATTGCGCGTTCGAATAGCCGCCAGAAAACCATTACTACTGCCGCAAACCGTTGGAATGGGTCAAACAGCATAAAGATTGGAACATAAATATGTAGTCAAAGATGCTATGAACGAACGAAAGCAAATTTCAAGTCTTCGGTACTAATTGACGCACTTTTGTTAGAAGAAGAGCAGGTGAAAGGATGCTGCCGGAATGCCCCAACTGTTAAGTATGGAGGTGGTTCTCTGCTCGCTCGGGGTTCATTTTCCTTTAATGGCGTCGGGAACCTGCATCGAATTGAAGGAATTTGAAAAAAGAAAATTATCGAGACATTTTGGAGCACCAGGCTATTCCTTCGGAAGTAAAAGCTACTCTGGGAGCAATTAGTGAATGCTTGGCAAACGATACCAGTATATATCCTCCAAAAACTAGTATCACGATTGCCAAATATTTGCAAAAAAATTATACAGTCCAAAGGCGGTTTCTTTCAAAAATAATAAATAATAAATATTATTCCTTTCTATGTTTTCATTATAAATATTTTTGTATTTTATAAAAAAAAATTTCATTTGAATATACATCTGTTTAGTGTCACAAAACATGTAGCAGTTTATTGTAATTTCCGCAGTGATTTCCCATTTTTGGACGCTAGAGTATTTCGATGGTAAAGTTATCATGAAGTTTCCATAAAGGTGAAACAGACAAATAGCCTGTCTCCAAAAAAGCTGCTATTTTTCAGTATGCAGTTTTTCCGAACCTAATCAGAAGAGCACTAATTCCACAAACACAAACTTATCGACCCTCAGTTCTAAGTAGTAACATCCAAAGATTTTAAATGTAGTGATAAAACTAAATCTTATAAATTTTCTATCGCTACTGGATGGATATTATTACAAGAGAATTGGTTTTCTGGCAACCAACTAACTATTGAAAATCTTTTGGGTTATTGTAATTGGGAGACTTTGTTGGTAACAATGTCATATACATTTACTGTTTTTCTGTGGTAGTTTATTATGTTTAAACGTTTTATGGTATTTAGTGCGGAAAATCTATTACAGCATCCCAATATATAAATTTAAAATAATTATACGCTGTCCCAATTTCGATGGTCACCACTGGTATCTCGGCAGTTAGAATAGATAGAGCAATGGTTAAATGGGGAAAATTTTGCAGAATTCAATCCTCCCAACTAATCTCGTTTCAAATTTGAGCCAACTTTTTCCATTTTTTTAAATTTGGGAAAACCAAAGATACATATGTCGATTTAATTATTCTTTAATAACTGAATAACGCTTAATCTTTTAAAGTTTTACATTGTTGAGACACTTTTTTTAAAACCAAGTTTTAGATATAAACAGAAACCACCGATTGTCATTTGTTTTTAAGTAATTCGCGCTAACTTTTGTTTTTCATGTGGGGGCCATATTGGATTTTGGATTTGTTAGGTAACGCTTAAAAAGTGCTTTTCAACGATGCGTTTGCGTGTTTCTGTTTGCTTTGAAATACACGTCCAACATATCAACTTTTTCTTCGGTTGAATATATAGTAGTACTTGACAATAAATAATTACTTATTACTAATTACACGGATATTACTGGGTGTTAATTAACTTATCTCTGCAGCACTAATGTTTCACACTTATGTTTAATTCCATGGCTTACTAATTTTATTGAACAGCCTATTTTTTGTTAATACTGATATTAAATGTCAGTATTGATTTTTTTTTACATTATTACTTAGAATATCGCTTCACTTTTATTTGTCAATGGTGTTTAATTGCATAGTCTACTCATTTCATATTAAAGATTAATTTACGGTTGTATTCATATTTTGCTTGTAACTAAAAATATTTCAGGCATGTTGTACATCGGTGAAAAGCACTGTCTAACAAATCCAAAATCCAATATGGTCACCGTATGAAAAACAAAAATTAGCGCTAATAACTTAAAAACAAATGACAATCGAGGGTTGCTGTTTATATAAAAAATTTCGTTTTAAATAAGTAATGTAAAACTTTAAGAGGTCAGATTAAGCGTTATTCAATTATCGAAGAATAATGAAATCGACTAATTTTTTGATTTTCCAACATTTTTAAAAATGAGAAAAGTTGGATCAAATTTGAAACAAGATTAATTGCTGGGATTGAATCCTGCAAAAGATTCCCCCTTTAACCGTTGCTCTATGTATTCTAATAACCGATATATGTACCAATGGCGGGTATCGAAATTGGGACAACCGATATAAATTGTAATAAAATTTGTAATGACTTTGTTTAGTAAATACTAACAGAACGAGCATCATATGGTGTGCGAATAATAATCTATTAATTATCGATAACAAAATGCTTCTAAGTCTTCTAATGCCATCGCGAATGACAAGACGATGATGTTTTTGCCAGTATTCTACGGGAACACGTGAGATTCGTATTGTTACTGTCCATTGGGATGATGGATCCATTACTTTAGGTCGTCACCGATGGCCACACTAATTATTGTGAAGTTAGCCTCGTACTAATTGAGGATGATTGAACGGATGGCTTACGGAGTCCGGTGGTAGCCCGTGTGTAGTTAATTCCCCGCTTTAACGCAACTTTTCACAACGACTAGGCCGAAAGGAGCAACAAAACTAACGCCGTGTAATTTGTCTTTCCAAATGAATTAATTGATGGATACGTACGGTTGAGGCCTTCTACTCGTAACTATCATCAATTTTAATTGCATCTGATCAGTTCTTTTGAGTGTGGAGAATCAATTTGAATCATGTTATTCGTTTGCTACAAATGTGGTGCACGTTTATAAGAGCATTTGCATCCGTCGCGTCGCCGGTATTACCTGTTGAGTGATATGATTTTTATGGGTCCTAAATGAATATGCATACTTCTTGTATGGTATAAAACTTATGCAAATACATATTTATTGAAATCTTCCAGGCTATTAATACTTAGACAATTTATTTTTTTCTTCGTCGGTAATGTGCACTAATAAATTCGTGCATTCCTATTGATAATTATTACATTTTCCAGTTGGTTATGGATATTTGTATACAACAAAATATTGAACTGCATATTTAAACGACACAAAACTTGCGTGGTTTACACGTCGAGTTACCGTGACCTTCTGGTACCCAGCCAGTTAACCTCTTTGCTCCTGAAGAAGCCGCTTACATTAGTGGCGGAACGTCGAGTTTATTGTATATCTTGTGCATTTTATTTTTATTTTGTATGGTATATATTTTACTAATCATGACACGGTCAACACCCGGAAACCCTCATTATAGACACAAAACTATTTAAATAGGTAATTTAATAACTTTTTTAGTAACCTTGAAACAATTTTGATATAATTACTGCAACGCTTTCCTTATATGATTTTTCACAACAACACAAACAAAAACTGAAAATATATTTGCCTATTGACCCTTTCTCGAAAAATCATACCTTAGGATTGTATTTCTTTAATGATGGCCCCAGATGAAAAATCTATTGCGTACAAGCAAGATTAAAAATACTTCGTCATGTTAACTCTAACACTTAGGATTCAGTAACGTTTATGTACTAGCATCGTTTATGTTCGTGATTTTCATGAGTAAGCATAGGCGATGCGGACGTGGAAATGAAAAAAGGTATATTAGATAACATGCCGAAACAGTAACTATTTTAAGAAGCTTCCATGAAGTCGCAAATTGGATGGCCTGAACCAGTGAGTGAACATCATCCACAGACGACATCGAATTATTTTGTAATATTTCAATTTCCTTTGCTATTCCATAGTAGTTTTTGCAAAAAGTTTCTAAATTACTTTTTACGTGACTGTCATCAAACATTGTCTGGATTTCTTGATAGCTTAGACTTGTCTTGGATCGAATTGTAAAACTTACCATTTACATAATCACCATACCATTTACATACCATTTACATAATCAAAATCTTCGTAGTAGTAATGCGCAGCCTGTGGTGGTTCAGGCACTTTGAGACACAGTTCGTGAAACCTTTCTGTACGCTTTGGGGACTTTAGAAACAGTAACTTCGTATAAGCTAATAAAGGATTTACTCGTGGAGGTATCAATTGCGCCACAAGGTTTAAGCATAGATCTTACACGTTAAATGTAATAACTCAACTCTTTTGGAAGCAATGTAATACGGAGGATGACGGTTCAAGTTCTTGCATTGCACATACCATCGCACTTATCAAAAAAAATTTTGTCGATCGGTTGTTTCGTCCTCACATAACCATAATCTTTTATCTTTCATTCCGTTTTAATTCTTCTGTCACCATGATCACTAGCAGATGACATAACGTTTCTTACCGATGTCCGACTAGGTAATGTGTATTCCAAATACGTGCTCCAGAAGGAGCCAATGCTTGTTAGTCTAGGTAAAGTAAACGGTAGTGCATAGAATAATAGAAACACATAAAAAATTCTTCGTTGTAACATCTGGCATGGTGTGCAGTGATTTAACTTTTTATCTTACACATTTAATTTGATTGCCTGCGTATTCTAAAACCGACATACTCGCCATAACGTTTTCTAGTTTCTTAGAAATACGACGTTTCCGGAACGTATACTCATGCAAAGTAAAGATTGGACAGTTTCCATATAGCAGCGTATTGAGTGTCCAATCTTTACTTTCCATGAGTGTACCTGAATGCGACATTTTCTAAGTGTGTGTGTACTGACAAGCACTTACAATGAGCAGCGAAAAAACTCAACAAATGCGCGGTACTCTGGCTTCCGTGCTGCGTGCGTCATCCCTGTACTTTGTTTTCCGTACTGCACTGAAATTGCCCCTCTTTACCTAGTCTACACATGAAAATTATAATATTTAGTTGACTCTATAATATCAAATTAATATTAACGTTAATATAAAGAAATGTGAAGAGAAAATAATAAAAACGTTATACATCAATAATAGAATAACCTTTAAGTTTCTATACATTCTTGTGATATGTATCATGTATCCTGGTTGCTTTCAAGTTTGGTTCTTCTCTGTAGTTTCCTCTTCGTACCACTTGAGCCATCGATCTATCACGTTCCAAGTTTTAATAATAGTTTACACAATGAATTCTTAATTAAGGAACTACTTCAATCGCCAGATGTCTTAAAGTGATTAACATTTCTAACCATTCATCCTCAATTGATATTTAGCGTTATGGGGAGTATGGATCATTGAAACATAAGAACAAGGGTTTTTGGTTTCGGGAACATTGCCTAGCTAAATTGTATGAATTTTGGAGATTTCATTACTCTCCCTACTTCAAATTTTACGTTTAGTGATTTTACAAAATTAAAAACTTAAACAGTTTAAAACACAGTTTCAGCGTTTCAAATCCGTAGAAAATCATTGTCTCCACAAATCACATCTTATCCGTGCCAACATACGAGAGCCATTATACAAAAAAACAATCGTCAAAGAGATATTTGCTACCACACTATAGTTTACCTTCCTTACACGAAGCTTACAAACGAAAGTATGCAGAGAATTTTATAAGCAGGAGGCTCTACGATAACATATTCCATTGCCTCAACATTAAAATCAAACACCCAAAGAAGGACACTTGCTGTATATGTGATAAACTTCAGTTGAAATTAAAGATGACTATAATGAGGGTTTCCGGGTGTTGACCGTGTCATGGTTAGTAAAATATATACAGTACAAAATAAAAATAAAATGCACAAGATATACAGTAAACTCGACGTTTCGCCACTAATGTAAGCGGCTTCTTCAGGAGCAAAGAGGTTAACTGGGTGGGTACCAGAAGGTCACGGTAACTCGACATGTAAACCACGCTAGAGGCGAAAACCTTCTGGTAGGTGAGGGGCGTCAGAAGGTCACGGTAACTCAACGTGTCAACCACGCTAGAGGCGAAAACCTTCTGAACTCAGAAGGTTTTCGTTTCAACGTTCACAAAATTATCTATTTATGGAAAATTACTTGAATAAATTACAAAAAAAAAATATTGTAAAAAGCACCACTGTATAGTGGAAGTCTAAAGGGAGGTGGAGAGCCAAGGGTAGGACGAAAAAAGAAGAGGTAGAAGCGCAAATACAAACGCGACGCACGCACACGACTTGTTATCTTTAACAGCCGTTTACTCGCAAACTTAATTTCAAACGATAGGTACCTTTCCGTAGTCCAGGTCACATATGTTAAACAAATTCCTGTATTTTTTACTTAGGTTCATATAAAACATTTTCTTGAAAGCATCTTATAATATCACAGTAATAATTCTAAAAAGTGACTTTAAATGAAGTGAATTATTTTAACATCATTTGTGTCAATTGTTAAAATTTTGACTCATTACTTTTTTCACGCGCAACAGCGATATAACCTTCTCCTCAATTAACTCACCGATACTTGTCTAGTGTGCAACGGAAAAACAAGCTTTCTCAAAGATTTATTGTCAAAGTGTAACGGCAAAGTCACACTTTACGTACACATTACCCAGTGTTATGTTTATAATTTTATCTTTCTTGTGTAGGACCATGACCTGAGTTTTGTTAACGTTTATTTTCAAGTTTCTGACCGCTAACGCATCATCCTACATCTTAAGTTGTACTTCTACCTCCTTGTCGTTTTTCGCAAACACTATTAGGTCGTCGGCAAACGCACACCGCCCCTAGTATGTTGGCCCGAGATTCCAGTTTCCTCTATATACCGGCTTAGGCTTTGTGTTCTTTGATAATGCCATCCATTACCATATTAAACAAGATTGGACCTTGTACACTCTCCTGCTATAATCCTTCATTCACGATGAATGTTTCTGACTCCATATTATTCACTCTTATCAAGTTTTCTGTTTCACTATATATGTTCATTATTGCTAGTTGTAATAGGCTATTTATCTTTTTTGTTTCAAACTTTCCATCATCGTTCTTCCCGATATTGTATCACAGACTTTTTCCAGATCTACAAAAGTTAAGCAATAATTCTTTCTCGTGTCTCTAATTCTTTCTTACAACTGCTTCATAGTCAAAATACGGTCTTGAACACTCCCTCCTTTTTTGAATCCGCTTTATGATGCCTCTATATCTTGTCTTTCTTCGTCTGTTAATCTTTGTTCCAGTAATCATTCATACAATTTCGAGAGTATGCTCATCAAGGTAATGCCTCTATAATTTGTATATTAGCCCTTGTCTCCCTTCTCGATAGGATAATAATTCCTACTTTCCACTGAGTGAGGGTTACTTGAAGACGAAACGTGAAATTTTTAATTTGAGAACGCGATCTCGTGGAGCAGAGAAGGTAGCCCTAATAGAGTGCAATTATTTTGAAAGTATTTTTTCGAATAGGTACAGGAGAACGTAAACACCATTTCGCAAAATTTCGGTTTTTTTCCGTATAGAGTTTGAAAGTTTTTAATTTTTATAAATTTTTGTTGATGAACATTATTTGCCATTCAATTGCCCAACTTTTTTCCCATTAAATAACCGTTATATCTCTTACCGTCTTCAAGGTCCCATGATATACATACTGTATATCATGTCAACTTTACTTGACGCACTAGTGCTTAAAGTGGCTTTTCACGCACGCAAATCGAATGGTGAAATGACATGTTTGGATAAGCGAGTACAAAAATATTTGAACACAATAATAATAAAAATAAACAATTTCCATTAACACATAATTTTCCCACTTTGTTACGATATAATGCGATACAAAATATAAGTATGTAAGTAGATAATGAGATCTCAAAAATTGGCTCGCTATTATCGCTACTTCTTAGAAACTCAAGAAATATATACGCATTTCCAACGCTTGAACATCAATGCCAGTTGTACAAATTACCTGTATCAGCCTCAGAACAAATTTAAACAAACTCAGTTCATGCGTGACACGAGGATACATTAATAAATGGTAAAGAAAGACCAAACGTCTGTTAATTGGTAGTCGCCATGGTAGCAACGTCTCATTAATGCTGTACAGATTGATTTATGTCAACAGAACATTCCAGAAAGCCATAAAATCCTGATATATTGCGAATGGTGGGGAATTGTCACAGGAGAACTAATTTATTTTATTTATACTATTTCACCGACGATTAGCGATAATTTCGAACGAGTTTCTTATTAATCTCGTCTCGTAGGCATTTATTTAACCACTTCGGACTCGGTATATGAGCACTGCGGTAATAAAACTGTTACTTGTGTATGTGTTACGAAATAACTTGTTTTTCTGTATTCACATTAAAATATGTTAATAAATCAGGGGATTATAAAATGTTAGTATTTCAACCGCCATTGTAAATTAAGTTATACATACGTGGACGGTAGAATATAACTCTCTCCACAATGCTATAGCTTATCCCAATTTAATTATGTCTGGTATCGTATAAAACTAATTGAATTGGCAGTATTAATAATAATTAATTAAACACTGGTAAAAGGGAGGGTGAGGGACCCTATCGAATTTATTTATATTAAATATTATGAATTTTATTATATTTAAACCCTGTCAAAATAAAATAAAAGAAAAACATAATCTTATGCGAGAATATATTTTTAGAATGCCTAGTTAGTTGCGTATATTAATGTACTTCTCGTGCACATTTAATGCGAGGTTAAGAAGAACTTGGTCCAAGGTTTAGCTTGTTTCAAAAATGCTTATGGGAGGCTGCGCCTTCTCTCTTGATTCCCAAATTTCCGCCGACGCAGAATGCCAATAATGCTATATCGTATGCATTAAATAAGAGTCTAGAGAGTTTTGCAGCAGTAGAACATCTCGCGAACATACCGAAGATGCTGGTTGGGCACAAGTTGTTTCCACACAGGAAAATAGTTTTCATGCGTCACTTTATTAGTCAATATTTTGGTTAATTGCGAGATTAGACGTATAACAAGTGATGGCTCTGTTTAAAGGTAACCTAAACATTTTCTTGGTCGCTTCGTTCAATGTAGCTTGAACAATGTTGTACAATTGATAGGAGAACGCAACATGATTGAAAAACTAGTATTAATTTGTAGACACAACGAAATTAAAGTAGTTAGCTTCCATATACAGGGTGTCCGCGATATATAAAGCATGCTTTTAAGGGATGATAGCTACAACGATTTAGAAACAAAAACATATAATACACCTTGGGTCTATCTGTAAGCGTAAACGAGAAAAAAAATTATTTCTCATGTCACAAACTTCGACGCATACTGTACACCGGCAGCTGATCAGTGCAAGATTTACCCGGCGATTACAGGCGTGTGTTCTTGAAAATGGGCAACACATCGAGCCTTTCCTGTAATACATTTTCTCCTGTCTCTCAAAAAGTCCTTTTTAGGACCACCAATTTATCACAAATAAAAGAAAAGAACTCAATTTTGTAGTAGCCTTTACGAAAGAGCTTAAAGCGCCATAACATAATTGCAATAATTACATTGTTTTCGTTCAATGCGACTTTCCCTCAACTTAAATTTTCATTTACCGATCGGAGGCTGCTATTAAATACGCCCTTTTCACTCTAACTTCAACATAACATCCATTTTATTGTCATAACATTATTAAAAAAAACGCAAAGGTACCTTTATTTTAAAACGTATGGCCATTGACTTCGTACGATACAAGGTCAAGGTCGTATAAACAGATGATGCTTGGCTTGCATCTGCGCTTCTATTGAATACGTGTAAAGTATGGTGGAAGAGAAATGACACCACGCTTCAATTTCAAAGTATTAAATAATTCGTTTTCATCGTTGTTTTCAGTTATTTTCAAACCTAAATTTATTTTTGATATGGTTTTTTGGTTATTTAAGAAGCAATATGGATGAGTTTTCTTGTACAGTTTGACCAAATAAGGTTTTTTAGAAACAATTTGTTTTCTCGTTTACGCTTACAGATAGACCCAAGGTGTATTATATGTTTTTGTTTCTAAATCGTTATAGCTATCATCGCTTAAAAGCATGCTTTGTATATCGCGGACACCCTGTGCAATCTGTACAGATCTTTTTCAATTTTACGAATATTTATCATATTTTAATGCTTGTAGTACAAAGTTTTGCAGAATGTCCACATACTCACAAATCGAAGAATATACATGGCGTGTAACACAATTTAGATGTGAATAATAAGAACAGCGTCAGCATAATCATGTCGTTCAATAATTACTAGATTAACATAAATCATTCTTTACGATTTTGTTTACTCGTGCTCATCATGTTTGTTCACACTTTCCAGAATTCCAACTTAGTTCTCTCTCAAACTAATAAATATAAATTAGATGTGGAAGAAAGAAACTTTTCTCTAAACTTTAGCAAAATAATTTGCGGTACGCTGTATATCATAGATGTAGTGGTAGTGGAGTTTGCAGGATTTAAGTTTGTGACGGAATGATTCTTCCCGTCATTCTGAATCGACAATGGTGGGGCGACAGTTATATCAGGTCCAAAAGAAGAACACCGAGAGAAAACAAAACTTGTGTATTATTATAAGGCAGCGCGCCGCTTGTTAGTTCGGTTGATGCAAGGCATAGGGTGGAGGTGAGGTGGGGTGAACGTCGAAACACAGAGGGTAGATGCTGAATACCAGATCCGAATCTAGGAAAAGTTTTATGCTAGCTTTCTAAACGTTCGTAAAATTAATCATCAAAGTGACTAAAAGTAAGAACAACTACCTATCTGCCTCGTACTAAACCAGACACTATTATAAACTTTGTAAACCATTACCATTTTTCCTGCTTCCATAGTCAACTCCGTTTTCACAGCCCGCGTCTAAAAGTCCTTTACGTCTGTTAACATTTGAACTGCAAAACCGAATTCAGAAAAGAAAATAGTTGGAAGATATTTATTTGTAAAAAAGATGTGATATTGGAGTCGTAGCACCAGCCTTAATGATTCTATTGCTGGCTATTTATTAACTATGTTTTAGCTATAGTTTCGTTCATAATTTCTTTAGTTTAGTATTGTAGTTGAAACCGCAAAGCGAACGACGCAAAAGGACTTACATGTCCCACCACCCCGTAGTGTAAATGTCAAGAATTTGATATAAAAATCCACTAAATTAATCCACACTTTTGACAAACCAAACGTTGAATTTCTTCTACTTAATTACATATGTGTGGGATTAAGTAACTAATGTCGATTCAACAATTAGTGGATCATACTTTCTAGAATAATCACTTCATAAGGTCAAAAGAAGTATTTAATTAATTTATTGGTATTCTAGAAATTCCAGCGCATTTATGTACGTGTTTTTCAGGTTGTAGGATCTGACGCGCTATTCCGGCCGATTCCTTTTCTAGATCCGACCCTGCCAGAAGCAAGGAAAGGGGTGCGCGCGGTGTGTATATCTCTAGTAGAGTGTGAAACAAATCGAGCGGGAGAGACCGCGGGCACACAGAGCAGACAGCTACAGAAAGCCCATTAAGGTGCGTAATGGCCGGTCGTGTAAGACCAAGCGCGCAGCACTGCATCGATTAGACATAACGTCGCTAGACTACATCCGACCCGCTACTGACATCACCTTTCAACCAGCCACCCTTCTCCGATCTACCCCTCGGTATCTAAAAACACATATACAATCACCACCACACTATAACTATACTACATATTGTGTATCTTCTCTTGTCATCAGGGATACAAAATGCCATTGCCTGTCATTGTTACTATTACCGGTAGGTAGATATTACATGAGTGGATGTGTGCCTATTGCCTAGATATTATTATTATGTCATGTTTGGGGTAGTTTTCCTACGTACAAAAGGATCCCGTACAATAAAGAAATTGGTCGAAAATTTGTCGAAACTCTGTTAGGGATGACATTATGAATATAATATGAAAGAAGGATTTGCTGCAAAATAATAGTGTCTGCATAGCAGGTTACTTTACGTAATTAATTTTCTTTATAACTTGTTGAGTACCTCGTATGCTTAGATACCGATTTATTGCTAGTCACTTAACATTTGGTTATACAAGTTTTGACCGAAGTCGTCACAGTCGAAGTCAGAATTCTTAAGTATGTAAAGTATCACTTATTTATATTTTCTCCGCAAACTTTAACTACGCATCGATCCTACCCAGTTACACTCGAACAAACGTTTTATACTTCTATTGTGTTTCTAAAAAATAATTGGTAAGATTTTATCTATATTTACGCGAACACAATAATATTTGGGAACGGAAACTAGTTAATTTATCCACACTAAAAGCTCCAAACAGCTTTATTTGAGAATATTAAATTGCAACGGCATTTTAAATACCGCCGGACGGGTTAAGTATCAAATACTTTCTGGGATTTTTTGTATACACATTAGATTTTTATCATAAGATTCATTAGTAAGAAATAAAACAAGAGGTTCAATTTACGTTCAGGTAAAGGTAAATGTTTAAAACTGCAACGCTCAGCAATGTGTGAACATGTAAATAGTTTCTATTGGTCAAAAATATTTACATTTTCGAGGCTATAATGCCGATAGGTTTCTTTTATATAAAGAATTTACCTAGACATTGTCAGCATATTGCTTTCGTTGAGGTCAGAAGGCTTCCGCCTTCTGAGTCAGAAGGTTTTCGCTTCTAGCGTGGTTGACACGTCAAGTTACCGTGACCTTTTGACATCCCTCACCCACCTCCTTACATTAGTGGCGAAACGTCGAGGTTTTTATTGTATATCTCGTACATATTTTGTACTATACATTTTACAAAACATGACACGGTCAACATCCGGAAGCCCTCACAACGCCTTGGAGCAAAGGTATTCGACGGGGACAGTTTTGACTTCGTCCATGCATTTGATTCGGTATGATACGAAGGTCTCTTATACAAAATGGGAAGTTTAGGCATTAATCCAAACATGGTCATCCTCATAGGCTCTTATTTGGCTGACAGAACACTCTCCATAAAAGTTGGTGACGTGCTTTCCGAGCGTCGGCACATTCCTACCGCGGTTCTTCAAGGGTCGCTCTTACGTCCGGAGTTATTTATACCCGTGATATTCCACGCCTGGCATCCACCAAGCTGGCGATGTACGCGGACGATAAAACCGTGTACACCTCTATAATGAACGACGCCCTTGTGTACCTTCAGTTACAGAGGTCGGTCGACGAGATATGCAGGTGGCCGTCTAAGTGGCGTCTTACAATTAACGCTGATAAATGTGTCGCGGTGCGATTCTCGATGAAGCGGAGGTCTCCTCCCATTCGAATTTCTATAGAAGTAATGAGAATGCCGTGGAAGTCTCAGTCTCAATACATGAGACTGACGATTGACGCGAGGCCACTTATCGGTAATGTCCGCTAGGTTTCTTCAGGCGCGGGGGGCCCTGGCTCCTCTTTTGTGCTGGAAAATTCGTTGAGTCTGAGTATCAAACTCCTAATTTATAGACCGTTCTTCCGGCCAATTCTCATCTACGGTGCCGTGGCCTGGTCCAGCACCAGCAAGACACAGCTGAAGAAGCTGAATGTCCTTGGGCCGTTCGCCTGCGGTGTCTCTATAAACCACAACTAACCGCTGGAACTCGCGGTAGAAGAAACCGCAAAACTTAAGTCAAGAATGTTTAAGGACCCGGAAGGTCCGACCTAGGAGAAATAAGACGCTCTTCACGCCGTGAAAACCTTCGATATCATTTATGAAATAGTTACTCAAGTTACTGAGTTACTTGCCCTAAGCGATTTGTAGTCTGCATGCTGATCTTGAGTAAGATCTCGAAAATCCTGAACAAATGAAGGAATAACAATGTTAAATTTATCAGGACATAAAAGAAAGGAAGTTGCCAGAATTTACCTGGGCTAAACAAAGGCACAGTGCTTGAAGTCACAGGAAAAAATGAATAGAAGAAAAGAAACTAGACGTTTCCCCACTCCTTCTTCAGAAATGAAAGGTGCGTAAGAGTAGTCAGAGTATCAGGATAACTCAATGTGTCAACTACACTGCAGGCAAAAAAATGTAAGCGACGGATGTTAGAAGGTCAAGACAACTCAACGGAGTTATCATGGTGGAGACAGCAATCTTATGGATAAATGGCAGACGACTGACCCTTCATCAGACGGTTTTTGCCTGCTGACATCCTTTGTTTGCATTTTAGTAGTGAAAATATATACAAACAAAAAATAGAGAAAGTTTTCACCTCTAGCGAGGTTGACGCGTCAAATTACTTTGACCTTCTCACTTCTCTTACCCACTTCCCACTCCTGATGAAGCCACTTACATTAGTAGCAAAACTTCAAGTTTGTACATAGTTTCTTTTCATTTACATATTTATGTATTTATTTATTCGTGTATTTTACTTGTGAGTGTAGCTTATCGAGCAGTGCAGCACTTGCTTGTAAGTTGTGTGTGTAAAACTGTTTACATAGCTTTACATCTCAAGGACAGCTGAACAACATTGAAATTAATTTTGTGATTAAAACTATGGTGGTGTGTATTTGTCCACTGTAGCACTGTAATTCTTATAAAGTATAATGCAGATTGAATCGAAAAAAACTGGTTGTGGTTTGACCAAAACAAGGCTCTTTGTGTGCGCTACAAACATGGGAACTAAGGACATAATTTAATTGTATTTCAATAACCATAGCAGCTGTTTGATGTTGCTTCAAGAGAACAATATAATTATAAAGTAGTATTGGAATACCCAAAGTGCTCTACGGTTACTACAACAACTATTAGAAGCATAAGAGAGACCTTCACCGTATTAAACAATATAACTAGTAGCACATTCTCACGAAGAAGGCCACTTGCATATCTAATTAATTAGTTGTCATATCTCTAAGTTATGTAAATTGAGTAAGAGTGATAAAAGACATAAATTTCCAACTAGCCTATCACACGTATTAACATTTATGATCGAAGTAATCAAGAACTCCAATATGGTTACAAGTTATTTACGATTTAGTGTAGTTTACTAGTTCAAGGAAATCCTGAATAGTAGCACTCTAATTTCTTTGTGGTTTTACTGACTGCATTCGAAAACTCCGGACAGTTATCATACAATTTATGTGACTAGGAAATGATGAAGTAATTTTATCTACATAGTTTGTTAACGTATATGCGCAGATTGATCATTCGTTAGTGGTATTTACATGGTGGTAATTATACCGGTATGTAAGAATGTAGTTAGAACGCATACTTATTTAACCGACTCGACTAGCTGCCATGTTCTCTAAGGGTAATACATCCATGCCTGCTCAGCTATGTGAGAAAATTTGTTTCTAAGTAGATTAACAATTACAATTATTAACTTGAATATACAGTAGGACGGATGTAATTTAGCATTGTGATTGTTGGTAGACGCGTGACAAATGTTTACGGTAATATAATTTTCACCTTTACACATTCTTCTTGCAGATCATAACTCAGACTTAAGTTAATGTAAAATTATTACTATATATAACAAAATTTGATACAGATTATGCATACGTATGCAAATACTTACCATAGAACGGCTCCAATTGATTTTGATATACATACATACATATATCTAAGGGTAAGATTGTAAAAGTAATTCCAGCTGCCCAGCCATCACACTTGATATTTAATCTGATGGTTCATGGCATGCACGACCTTGTATGACTATTTACTAATAGAAGAGATGATGGATGGAAATGATTTATAAACTATACACTCAACAATACCTACTTAACAGTCTCATCTATTCATATTAATTTCTATTTTACAATTTTCTCTAGCCGCGGCTTAGACTACGATAGATTGCTACTAATTTCTGCAAAATTCAAATTTCTAGCCAAAGCAATTTTGGCTGAGCGATAATAAGTCAATTAGCGCAAGGGTAATGATTGTTCCAGCATATTTAGGCAATATTCTGGGCGATCAAAATATGCCAGATTGCTTTAAGCCAAGTCAAATAAAGCCGCATGAAAATTGTAATAGAGTATATTGAGAAATTGTTGAGACTGTGTGAGGACATCCTAATGGTAGTGAATTAACGACGTTCTATTGATTGAACAATAAAATAGTACGTTTAGGACAAGAACATTGGCACAGCTGTAAATTTTCACATAAGAAAAAGTATGCGTGACATAAGTGGTGACTTTTGAGCATTTTTTCATAATGTAATAGTGTAATAAGTAGGTTAAGTTAGATAAATAAAATCACAATAATGTATCTAGGTTAAGGTTTGTAGCAATAGGAATATGCAGCGATTGCATTATTAATTAGGTAACAAATACATCACAGTTATATATATAGGTATGTACGTAGATATAAGTATTGGACAGAAGATACAATAGAAGATAGTACAGCTGTTGTTCCAGTAGTGTAAATTAATAGTGATCAGCCTCACACTCCAAAGCAGAACCTGGTCCTCCTCACTGGGGACATCACAATACATATGATATACATATACAGGGTGGCGCACCCCATTCGCGTCGGTTTATATACGAGAAACGGTAAAGTATTTTAAAAGTCTTTTTACTAAGGATTGTGTAGGTTCATTAGGAGCACATTTTAAAATTATTTGGAAATATACAGCGTGATCCAAAAAAACGTTGCGTATCAAAGTTATGAAAATGTAAATGGAACACCCTATATATTCGTGCATATTTTGATACTGCGGGGTAAATAATCATAAATAATAGAATCAAAAACTATAAATTACTAAAAAACTAGAAGAGATGGGTATAGGGAACCGTAGTACAGTTTTAAAAACAATTGAAATTACAATCTAAATGTGGTCATAAATACAGGTGTTCCATTTAACATAAGAGAATTACTTGCCTATAACATTCAACCAAAAAGAAATCTTGTTTTTAAACACCCTACATAATTTCTAGATATCAACTTTAATTAGTTATAATATTTCATCCTTTGAATAAACAATAAACACAATTTAAAATATTTAGCTCAATCATGTAAAACAGAAACGCCTCTTAAATTTTTATCTACATTTTCAAAAATATTAAAATATCTCGAAAACCGGTTGAGTTAGGTATAGGGAGTATAACAGTAAGTAGCCTTTATTTACCCCGCAGTATCAAAATATGAACGAATATATAGGGTGTTCCATTTAAATTTTCATAACTTTGATACGCAACTTTTTTTTGGATCACCCTGTATATTTCCAAATAATTATAAAATGTGCTCCTAATGAACCTACACAATCTTTAGTAAAAAGATTTTTGAAATACTTTACAGTTTCTCGTATATAAACCGACGGAAATGGGGTGCCCCACCCTGTATGTAAACTATATTTAAAATATACCTATGCCAACCAAGTAGATGAACAAATTTGAAACTGAACTTCCCGTACTTTCTTGTATACCTCTTGGCACAATAAACCCCAAAAATTCTCAATTGGGCTAGCTTCTGGAATGTATGGTGGATTTGTTTCCTTCGGGACAAATGGCTGGTCGCGTTGTAAGGCCAGAAGATATATCATCATTTTCGTGTTAATCTCTTATAAAACGTCTTAATTTAGTTAAACATTTGCTGATATACGTCTCACTTTTAATAGCCCTTCTTGAATAAGCAACTGTGAAATTCCTTTCAGAGAAATCGTATACCAGATAAGAAGTTTTGACTCAAATTTACTTTTTGAAATAAATCGTATGTTATCAGTGGTCCTCGCAATATTGTCCGTACAAAAACCCCTATTTTGTTCACCTTTACTCCATCCAAAGGTAAAATATCTCTCATCGTCAATAATTATTATATATCTTTACTGTACTATTTTATACTATGTTGACAATGTCGATGTTTTTGTAAACTGACGACAATAAAAATTATTATTATTATTATTATTATTATTAACGCAACACCGTTCCTCAAAAACTTTCGTCGTAACAATCGACATTTGGCAGATATTTTACGTAATTGTTTCTCACTGTATTTGGAAACTATCGTGATATGACACTCCCAGTTTCTTCAGATTTTGACGAATTTTCTTCGTGTTTCTTTGGAAACACGAAATTTTCGTACTAAAGTTCTGTTTAATGCCCCAAGGTGATTTTTTGTATTGCCCTTCAGTTTTTTCCTGTTGCTTTCTATTTCATATCATTTTTGTGCCAGCTTTAGTAATTTCTTCTACAGCTGATACTTTCTTGTAGAAAATGATGCAAAACAATTTTTGTGTGTTGTCAAAGTAACTTATACACACCTTACTTTAAATTGTTTTGATCTACGACTTTCATCTGAGAAAATACACGAACATTTAACACAAGGAGCGGTTATATACCGAATTTAGGCGTAAGTCAACATAAAAGCGAACATACCTTTGCGCTTTTGAAATTTTCTACACTCTTGGCATATGTTAGTACATATATGAAAAAGTTTCTAACCAAAACCTCACGCAGTTAGGAACTGTAGATTTTTGAAAATTGCCTCTATGCAACACCATTATGAAGCTTTAATAAATGTAATAGAATGAAGTGAAACGAATAAATACGAAATAAATTATGACGAGCTAGAAGAACGAACAAGGGACTCGTTAACGCTTTTTTTGTCGTAAAATATAACTCAGATCTCTGAAAATCCAACTTTGGTGGCACCAGTACAAATATTATTTGTCATACCGAAAAGTAATTACCTACAATATAAAACAATATCGTCATAATGGCAGTCAATGGTAACGATTATGTTAAGATTTGAGAAGGTATTATTAATAATTAATTTAAAGTATAGTTTCTGTGCAATTCATATTAACTGGACCATAGAAGCGCCTATAAAATTCGAGTTAGAAAGGACCTATCAGGGTTAAGGCTGTTTATAGTTGCATTTGCAAATGTTAATCTGTATAACGTTTCTTTTGCATAATAAAAGATAGGCAAATTAATAGAGGACATTGTAAATGTGTACTATGCTAATGAAACGAGTTATTTTGCGAAAAAGAACAGATTCAGTTTCTCTATAAACCTGCTCTTTCTCTTCAGAGTCGTGCTTTTTTGGTTAAAAAAACCATACAATTGGACATTAAGTTTGTTTCTATGTAGTAAATTATAAAAGAAAATGTTATTCTTATAATTTCTATTACGACGATCGAAATACTTCGCCCACAGTTGTTACAAAAGTCTATTACGTCTAATTGTTGATTTCCTAAACGCAGAAGTAAAGATATTCCCGCGTGAAAATTCAGCAAACAATTTGCTATATATCTAATTATCTGTCGTAATTCTTACGTACATACATATGTATATTCATTCACCTTACGAAACATGAAAATATAAAGAGGTAAATACGTATAAGACAGATAATTTTTTGACTATGTACCGCCACGTACTACATACAAGCGGAATGGCATTCCGATACACCAAAGCGTTTATGTTTCCCTGATCCTCGACATATCGAGAAGCCCGTGGAAAGCGAAGACTGATAAATGAAATTATAATAGAAGGAAGGAAATATTATCAAATACAACTTTTGGTAGATTTTTTTAAGGATGCATGGATTGCTTCTCTACTCAAAAAACATATTGAAATGAAATTTTTATTGCGTTGCTTTCAAACTGTGAAAAAATTAAAATTGGACAAGTACAGGCATAGTCACAAATGAGTTGCAGCAACTTCAGTGAGGGATAGTCGATGATAGTCGCTAGGATCACGAATACCTCCTTTTATACAGAGAATAATATTTTACGTGTCTATGTATTGTAGTAGATTTACGAATATACGTATAACTAATATCAAATACTGTAAAACGAAACACCGCCTTAAAGATGAAGTCAATTAGGCTACTGAATGAAGATACAGGATTCTTTCGGCATGAATAAATAAATTTACCATTTGAAGCTAGTAGTATCATGCCGTAGGCGCTATGGTATAAATTTTATAAAATGAGTATGGATTTACTTGCTTGTAGAGATATTGCCACACATTGTTACCTGTAGTTTCGAATTTTAGGAAATTATTTTAAGGTCAATGCTTTTCTCTTTTATCGCTCTTTAGGAATTTGTAATTTGATATTTAATAACTACATCAGAACTTTTTTAAGAGTTTACGGAATTAGAATGGCATCTACTTATTGTGAAGATATTTTAAGGCAATACTCATAAATACATACATATGTACTATGCTGTATTTTCCACTTTCTAATATACAATATACATAAGTCTGCGTTTTGGCAGTCTCCTCCCCTGTCGCTCTCAAAAAAAATAAATGGGAAATTAAAATGTGCCCGTTATCAGATCAGACAGTCTTTGTCATAAGTGACTGTTGTCAGGCTCAAATTAAGTACGGAAATTCAGATTTCTAAGCACACTAACTATTTGTTATGCCATCTCCAGCAATGGTCGCTTCCAATTTATAGGCTTGGCGTGATGATGGTGTTAAATGTGAATGGAGCTGTTCTGATCAGTCTCACATGAATAATATACCTGTTGTACATATATTGGGATTTTCTGTAAGATGGGTTTTTCGTCGCACATTATTTGGTTTTAGTCTATCAGAAACGCCGCGATGTTTTTTCCTTTTATCCTTTTTATCTGAAAATATGGCTTGAGCGCTATTGTAGAAACATCTAACTATTCCAACTTTGACAATACGTGCACACATCATCCTGTGCATGTACACTAATAAGACATCAGGACGAGAATTTTATAGCCAACTTCAATCTGCATGGTAAATTTACTAGTTTACTGTTTAAGTGCTGTGACAATCCATTTAGTGCGTCATCATTTTTTTGCTATATAATGTTGTGTGTATCGATAGCAATTTTTCATAGTTTTGCATATACACAGTGAGTCGTTAAGAATGGGAAATCTGGAAACTGGGAATAGTAGAGCCTAAAATATGAGGATTGACCGCGGCATGCCTTATACAAATGTTGCTCGTTTAAGAGATACGAATAAGAATTTGACATCAATTTTAACGTTGCTCATAGGTGGCGCTGATTACACACTGCTGAATAGATAAATCGATGTTTATCTTTTTTGTGCGTGTAGAATCACATAAACTGAATCGAAAAATTGAAAGAGCAACCATTTTTACATGAAAAATACATACTTGTTTGATGTTGATATCTTGATCCGTTTTCGAGATATTTGCCTTCTAAAGTTTCAATGCAGTTCGGCCTATTAATACAATTTTTGATTTTTAAATACGAAGGTCAGGTAAATAATAAATAATAACAATAAATAATGCATAGGTACACACTAAATCATAGTTTATTAGTAGAGTTTTTTAATAGGCCTTACGGACACATAGTGTTCGCAAGAGGATGTGATCTACAGTGGTCATAGTAAAAAAAAATTACAAACATGAAACTAATGACTTCTAAAATTAATTTGTCAAAAGGGTAGCAAGTTGATACAACTGTCATATGTAATGCAGGCGCCCACGTATTATACCGGTGAATAATTTATTTAGAACAACTGCTCGAAATGTCCACCACCCACTTCAATGCACTTTTCTATTCGTTTTCTTAGAGATCTTCTAATCTTAAAAAACAGCCCTGCATTATTTCTGATTACATTGACAGCTTCTTGAATTTTTTGAAGCAATTCTTCACGGGAATTAGTTCTTTCCTTGTAGACTATATCCTTCAAACTAGACCAAACAGAGAAATCTAGGGGGTTACAATCTGGACTTCTAGGTGGTTCTAGGAAATTCGACCAAACCATCAATGTGGAAACTGTTCGTTCAGATAATTGCGCACAGGCAGAGGAAGATGTGGTGGCGCTCCATCGTGCATAAACCACATGTTTTGTCTCAGTTGAAGTGGTACATCTTCTAGCAGTTCATTTAAATTTTGTTCAAGAAAATCTAAGTATAGTTAACCGTTCAGATTCGGTGGGAGTACAAAGAGACCAATAAAAAATCAGATATCATCCCACACCAAATGTTTATCTTGAACTCATGCAGGAAATGTCTTTCCCTTATGGCATGTGGATTCTCAGTTCTGTTTTGTCTGTAAAAACTGCGAAAATCGTAGACATGCCGCAGGATCCTGAGGTAATAAATTCTGCACGGGAGTGAAATGATAAGAGTACAGTTTCTCTTTTCGTAAGATTCTATTGATAGACGTTTGACTTATTCCTGTCGCTACACTTAAACGGCGAGTACTTACGCCTTGGTTTTTGGTAACACGAACTAGAACATCCTCCTCTTGTTCTACCGAGATTTTTTTTGGAACATCATTATGACGCTTAGGACGAAAACACCCAGTTTCTCCTAGATTTCTAAAAAGTTTATGATTTGGTTGTCTTCGATTTGGATATACATAATTCCGAATATCTTCGAGATGCAGCTAGTCCGTTAAAATCTGTTTGAGCAAAAACACAAACCATATCTCGCATTTCACTATTAGAAATGTCATTATGCCGTGGCATTTTTTTTTACTACTTATTCTAGTACAAATAAAACAGAAAAAGATAAAGCTACTTGCTTAGTGCTATACTCTTTGACACAAGCTTAACAAGCATAAATAATGATAGCTTTCAGATGCATTTAAGCCAACTTAGTATTTTCAGAAGAATAAGCCAACTTTGTATTTGAATAACTAAAAATTGTATTAATAAGCCGAACTGCATTGAAACTTTAGAAGGCAAATATCTCGAAAACAGATCAAGATATCAACATCAAACAAGTATGTATTTTTCATGTAAAAATGGTTGCTCTTTCAATTTTTCGATTCAGTTTATGTGATTCTACACGCACAAAAAAGATACGCATCGATTTATCCATTCAGCAGTGTGTAATCAGCGCCACCTATGAGCAACGTTAAAATTGATGTCAAATTCTTATTCGTCATGCTGAAAAACATAATAATACCAATTTTCAAGTTGATTCGATAAAAACTTGCTGAGTTATTGGAAAATTTAGAAATGAAATTATTAACTTGAACACCCTGTATCTCTTAAACGCGCAACATTTGTATAAGGCATGCCGCGGTCAATCCTCATATTTTAGGCTCTACTATTCCCAGTTTCCAGATTTCCCATTCTTAACGACTCACTGTGTATACGTTGCTCAATATCGTGAAGAGTGGATGTAGCTCTTTCTTGTAGTCTACAGTTTTGGAAAACTGAGCTTCCAGGTTATCATACATTGTCATATCTGATGAAAAACCGTAAGCAGAACAGACTGCCGAAATGCTAATCAATCATTAAGAATTTTGGGTTTTGAACTGGTCGCCGAAGTGGTTACCGAAATAATTCGTTGGAAAATGTGCAATACTAACGTCCTAATGCTACTTGCAGCGAAATGTCCTATACACAAGTAAAATTATTAATTTGGAATTGCGATACGCGTATTAACATTATTTTTTGATTCGATTCGATGATTTATTAAATTTAACGTACACCTTCTGACAGAATTAATGTCGTCGTCTATAGCGCAGTGTTTATCAATACTGCTCACCGTTTGACCAAGTACGTTTTCGGTAGGCATCCGTTTCTGTAGGTAGGAGATTTATTGGGGTATTAGTATTTAAAACAACGGACAATTGTCTGGATTAGGTACGAGAATTGAAATTATGTCTTGAAAATGTATACATATACCGATATAAATATATAAAAGGTTATCACACATAGGTTGCTTTAATTTGCAGATGTCATTTTAAAATACTGTTAATACACAAAATTTAAATGCACCGGTGGAAAGCATCGTTTTTATTGCTTATTATATTATATATAAAGAACAATTAATAATAAACACGGACATTTGTTAGAAAACTCCTGCTACACACTAAATTAGAAAGACTATTAAGGTTACGAAATTTATTACACTTACAATAATTAGACACTGCCTTGCAGATATATGGATCATTATTCTTCATTATTATTCGATTACATTAAGTTTTTTAAATATTTTATAAATTTATAATTAATTTTTGTGTTTCTTTAACTTTTATTTTATTGTTGTCTCCAAGTAAGCATGTCCCTTTAAATAAATAATATAATGAAACCAAATATTGTTATTATCTTCTTACCAACAACAATTTTATTACAATGGTAAATAGTTATTAGTAAACATTTTTAAAATCGCCATTTAAACATTAATGTTATTAATAAACTATCCCAATAATTTTTTTTTGAAGCTATATATAGTAAATTTGCAAAGTAACTCTATTTTTCTCTATTCTCCCAACATTTTTAATGCACGTTCCTTTGCACAAAATTTAACTATTTTGTTTCGTGAAGTTCTTCCTCCCAACGCGGGAGATTTAAAAATTCAAACCGCAATACGTACTACAAAGGTATGATTTATTATGTAAAGTAACTAATAATAATTAATAAAACTTAACATTTAAATAAATCCGTCCAACTTCTGCAACCTTACCTTTTTTCTTTAATTTGATATACTTTAAAAATTAAATAAACTATTCAATAGAATCAAAATGTTGAGTTCCTTTGTAAACTTCTATCCGCGAAAGCTTGAGCTCATATTCCTAGTTAATTTTTTATTTTCCCACAAAGTGCTTTTTGTCTTGTTCGATTTTGCCTCGGCATAAATTTGGACTCTTGTTTATATATATTATATATATAATGCTAACTTTACATAACAATATATTGCTTTTATTATTATACAAACAGCAATTCTACTGGTAGTGATACAACATTATTTCGAATTTTAATCAAAATTTACTAGTATTTATGAAACCATAATTAATGTTACTTATTATCCAGATAGTTTTTCCACTTTTAGGTCAATGATAACACGCAATTCTAACAAAAGTCAAATTTATTCCATACACATATATTAATTAATGTTACTTGAAGCCATAGTGAATTTATAAATTATTCTTGTTTTGTTCTCTCTATATTTTTAAAATAAGTATAATCAAATTAATTACACAAAATTTAATGGCAATATTAAACTTCATACGCACATCAACTTCAGTTTTCAAATAATTTAAAGAAAGTTAGTAATACAGCCTTATTTGTCATCTATACAATTACTTAATTACCTACTGTTTAGCGTAAATATGACCTTGCCAATCACCTCCCTGTGAGAAAGCTATTTAAAGCATATTTAAATTTCGATATATACATTTTCAAGAAATAATTTCAATTCTCCTACCTGATCCACACAATTGCCCCCGGTGTTTTAAATACTAATACCCCAATAAATCACATACCAATAGAAATCGATGCCGGCCGAACGCTTGCTTGGCCTGATGGTAAGCAGTTTTGATAAACACTGCGCTATAGACGGCGACATTAATTCTGTCGGAAGGTGTACATCTACAAGTGGCTGAGTCTTAAAAACTAGATCTATGTACTTACATATATGTATGTATGTATGTATGTATATATGTATGTACTTTTCTACTACTGCCATAGCGTTGGGAAATGTTACATGAGAAGAATTAATCCTAAACTAATAAGTTTTACTGTAAGTGAGCTATTTAATGTTATTATAAAACATAGTTTAATTCGAACGTTCAACTTTCAATCGAACACACTGAATATTGTAAAATATAGATATACAAAATAAATACAGATTTTTTAAGAAGACTGATTTGCAACATAGTATAATTTTAGATACTGTGAAAACTATGAGATTTAAATGTCCACTAGTACTGCTGAGTTATTATTGACTGAAAGCTAATTTCGTCTGCTGCCAGTTCGAATGTTTTTATAACACCTATAAATTAAACTTAAAATTTTGTCGCAAGTATTATTCTTTCTCTGGCGTTATAGCTTTGCATCAATTAATTTTTCTTAACTCTTGCCACAAAAACACATGTGAAATTAAGGTTGTAATATGTAACGTATGTTAATCAGCTTTAAAGTTTCATAAAATATTCATATTTCGATCGTTGATGTGGTCGTGTGGGTACAATCGTAAATTAACCGTGATGTGTCTCCTTTAAAAGAACGCGATAATAAATTACACATCTGTTTTCCACTATTTTGCAATGTCGTTGACAACTCTTGGTCCTAATTTAAAGATGACACAAACAAACAAATAACTCATTCGTCCATCACGTCAGTAAATCGAAATTCCGATAAAATTCCACGTCGTTTCGTCGTCTATTTTCGGGTATAACTTGTTTTTTCAACAATGCCCAACACGTATAACCTTATTCAAAACAGAGTTGATAACAGAAAAAAGACCTGACAAATCTTAGAATTTATAGTCTTTTGATCTAGAGGATCTGAAGTTCGTTTTCTCTTCTATTTTTGTTGTTTTCCTGTATGTGATTGTGTTTGTGTAAGTGAATTCGTATATCGTTGTATGCGTGCGAGTGCGGAGAGAGAGAGGGCAGAGAAGAGAGAGGCAGAGAGAGACGATGTTTCACGGACCTCGACTAAATTACGCATTGGATTATATTTGGTTCCTGTCCATAAGTCATATTAAGACTATACAAAAGTCGCAATAAATCTGTCAAACACTGAGGGGGGCTGACGCCCGGATCAACTTGAGGTATGGCATTTTGAGGCATGGGGAACAACGCCAAGTTTATGAAATGAAAGGCGAGACTTTTAGATGTTCGTGTCGACTGCGTGTAGAAATATATTTCAAATCGTTGTTGCTGCTTTTTTCTTTATTAATTATTTATAACCGCTACCCGCTTATTAATGGATGTAATCTACATACATAGTACTCGTTCGTACGTATATTAATTGCTTGTTAATATAAATTCGACACTACGGAATTAGCTCGCCGTATCTAAATCACATGCGTATTGAATATGTACAATATAGACATGCATGCTTTTAGGTAGGTTCGACAGTAAAACTATGTAATACGATAAAGTCTATGTAAAATTTAAAAAATACCATGTCATTACAGTTATTATTCCTCGTTTGAAAGATGAATTCAGATTGACGAATCAAATGAATTAAAAAAACTGCTTTATTTAAAGTTACGGTTTCTGCTATATAAACCAATACATATGTAGGATTGTTCAACACAAAAACATGCACTGTCATTGATGGAACAGTTTTACATTTATTGTTGCGCAAGATACGTATGTACATATGCGTATATCCAGAATATACAGCGTGAACCCGGTAAGTTCCAAAAATGTTAGTTTAAATTTTGTGTATACAGGGTGTCCCAGCAATTAAAAGACGGAGTAGTAAATATAAAATGTCCCGACAGGATCAGACATAAATATACCACAATATCAAAGGAATTAAAAATTTATAAATTTACTAATTTTCGAACAAAATTCTTCTTTTAGAAAATTATATTACGGACCTGACTGAACGTATGCTTATATTCGTCACTGCTAAACACACTCAATAATGCAGTGCAAGCAATTTATAATCATATGTATGTAACTACATATTCATAGACCAACAGCCAACCTATTGATAAGGCGCTTCGCCAACTGTAGTAGCTCAACTAATATCAATAACGCATCTAGATGATCGATTGCTTTCTACAAAGTTGGCTAACTTTTTCGGTGGCAGTGAAAGAGAACAACTGCAAGGTGTTGTTTTTACAAACAATAAGAGTTATTTCGCTTAAATTTGTAGTTTATAATTGCTGATTCTAATATTTGTGGCCTTTATTACGGTAAATATCAAACTCTTTCGCGTAACCTAGACACCGTGTCTATTATCACCTGATGCGAAGGTCGCTTATGATTAGGAAAACATTCCGCGTATAGACGTTCTATTGCCCTTCCATTTCCACCTGCTTCACCATACAGATACATCATGTCCCATATCTCTTGCATCGTAAAAGCCGTATCACTAACTATTCGTCAACGAATGAACGATCCAACAGCTTGCAACAAACTGAATAACTGTGTATCTATCGTATGTTGCACAACAGATTCGAAATGAAACATGCCTGCATACAGTCTTCGTTCGCTTTGCACCGCGCTCGTCCAGGCTCGGCGTAAGGTCAATTGAATTCTTTATATTTTTTTCTACAGTTTGCGTACGAATAAAGACTTCATATTTTTGATTTAGTTTTTTTAGCATTTTTTTAGCTTGCGATTGCTGCTACTCCGTCTTTTTATTGTTGGCACACCCTGTATAGTTTTTTTATATTTTACCAGCAATATATATCTTATTCATTCAATCATTAAAATTTTCAATTCATTGTCTTTAATGTCTTTCAAAGTTAGAGATTTTATTTATACCTCCAATGTGTGGTTTTCCTTTTTATGTAGAAATCCGATTCATTTAATTATTACAGATATTCTGCGATTAATCCTTTGTTGCTATTCTACATTCATTCAAATTATTTTCACGTAATTCTATGATCTGCCACGCGAGTTCAGGCACCCATGTAGATAAATCTGTGTATATAAACAAACAAGAACTCAGATCAGCAAAAAAAGGCAAGTTTAACAAGATCATTTTGGAATTCAACTAAACTAAAAACTGTATGGAAGAAGTTTGCTCGAAATCACGCCCTCCTTCTCCTTTAATTATTAAATGTGTAGTGTTGTACTAGGTAGTTTTATGTAGTGCTACATTTTTCGAGAGACACAAAATAATATTAAAAAATTGCCGAAATGAAACAAAAAAAATGGTTATTTGGTTAGGAATTTTAGTTAAGCCGCTTTTTCTTTTAATCATAATCTTGAGTTGGTTTAGTTGTTTTTATTCCAAACTTTTAGCCTCCTATCGTATGAAATTCGTCGTCCAAGTGTGAATTTTTCCTGATCCTTTTCTCGAAATTTAATAGTTATTACAGATTGTTCTAAGTTTATTCCATTTTGTTTCAAAATTTCAGCCATCTACCATCATCATCATCTTCGTAAAAAATTGAGCTTAGTTCTATATTGTTAATGCCACCTATCATGTATACTTTGTTGAAAAAATGAGACAATCTACGAAGTGTCATAACAATGGAAATGAAATAAAAACATTTTCTTGAACAAAACTAAAACTATATAGAAATGAAAACCACAATATTATTTGTGGTGAAAACAATAGGTACATAGGTATATTGAAAAATAGTTTAGTCACCGAGAAATTAAAATGTATATGATAATAATAGTACCTCATAAATTAAGCACCAAGTTTCAGTAGGTTACAAAACAGATTCGCATGCAAATATGAACTAGTAGTCTAATTTCATTATACCGAATTTAATACAACATTTTTTAAAGTATATTAAACACTGTTGGTAACGAACGCTATTTGACTGATTAAATAATTTTAAAATAATCTGATAATTCTTTCAACCGAACGAATTTACTAATAGTGAAATTGCTTGCTTTTTAAAAGCCAACAGTTGCATATAATCATTGCCTACTTACCATGCATCATCCAAAAGAAATTAATTCCAAACAGAAGCAGAGCTTTTCTCAAAGATTTTACGTACCCAGTATCAATGTTCGATGATTGAAACATTGAAACAAGATAGAATAAACCTAGAATAGCCTGGAATACCTTCCAAATTTCGAAAAAAGAGTCAGGCAAATTTCGTTTTTTCTCAGTTATATTATGAACTACGTCTGGAGGAAGGCTAAAAGTTTAGAAAAATGTTGGGGACGTTGAGAACAAGTAGAATAACAAAAGAATACGTTCAAAATTTTGGTTTTCAAAAATAGAGGGCCATTTTTTTCAATTCTCTCAATAAAGATGGTAGAATGCCGAAAATTTGAAATAATATTCAAAACAACTATAACAGCCTGGATTAACTTAAAAAATCAACTGTTGAAAAAGGGAGAGTGACCAAAAAATGTTTGGTTGGCAATTCTTTAAAATTATTTTTATTATTATTATTTATTAACTCTGGTAGAATGTACAGCAAAGCTAGAAGAATCGATATGGGTGGAATGTAATAAAAAGCAAATAGCGACAATAATTGAACATCAAACAAAAAAAGTTTGCATATTTAATTATTGAACTGCATATTTTTATATGTTTTTGTAAAGGCTTTTGATTGTTTAATTCCATCGATATAACATTTAAATTTATATTTTACGATACAGTGGTTTAGTTTTTCACGTTTACACTGACTGCAAGTATTCGTATCTGTACAGACTTTTAAATTTTATCTTACGTTAGTTTCCTTTTCCTTTTACAGCCCGTATGAAACTGCTCTGTCCCTCTAACACTTTTTGAGTAAATTTAACAAAAGAATTTATGGAAAAGTTCTTAGCCAATAATAAATGCCGCACACCTCATAGGTACTACATAGATTACAACAAAATGTGAAATAACCTTAATTACTTCTGAGTGTAGTAGAAGATACTGAATTAGCATGATACTTACAATGTGATGTACGATACTAAAATGCTATTAAAGTACTTCATTGAAGATAAAGAGATGATATTTCATGGCAGTTAACAAAGCTTCTAAATATATTTGTGATTTACCTGAAAAACTTCCTTTCATGCACTATGCAGACATAGTGTGCGTGTTGATAATTAATCTGACTGGGTATGTTTAAATGTTAGCTTAGATTATACATACATCGACTTGCAGTGTGATATATCTCTTGTACCTACGTATATCTGTCAATTGCTTACACCTTCCCTCGTAGATAGCTCTATATGGCGCACACGAGTAGCTACTTTTGTTTTTCTTTGTAATTGAATGAGTATCTCACTCAAGCAAATTTATTTGAAATATGAGAACGTTTGGCGGCCACTGTCGTGTTTATCATCATGATAGCTGTCCTATACATACAGCATTAGAAGCATTGAATATAGAAAATCTGAACTATTGGTCGCATAGCTTTGAAAATCCGCTAAGAATAACTCCAATGCAAATCCAATACAAGTGACGTCAACACATTGAGTGTGCTTAAACTCGCTGATACTATGAAGAATTTATAATTTCCAATTTATGTTGAGTGTGACGTTGCACTGCAAACTAATGATAACTATTGTGCCCCATTACATGACCTAGAATTTGGTGGAATTGGCCCGCAGCTACAGCTCCTCATCCAGTGTAAAGGCTCTTATAACCTGTAATAGCTGTGATGGTTTCAAGGAGGGTATGTTTTCCTCGTCAATGACAGCTTTGTTGAAATAACTGACACGAATAGCTGCAATTCCTTTTGTCCTCCATCCCGCAAAACCTGCTGACGGTATTGTTTTTCAAACCTATCTTTGTTACGTGCCCCCTAAAGTGGCAGTGCCTTGTGAGAAAAGTCACAAATACACGTAGTTTATTCCTAGTTAGTTCTAGCATGGTCCTTTGCTCTTTACTTATCGACATTTTCAAGGAATAAGTTGGATTGCCTCAGACTAGGAAGATTCTCCCAGAGGGTTGCTTTGAGCTTCTTCTGTCTGTCCATCAGTTCTCTGCTAGTGCTCATTCTTATTCGGCGAAACGGCTCCGGTCCCACAAGCGATGTTGTGCCGACCTCATTGGCTAATAGATTAGCTCTTTGTTGCCACCGATTCCAGTGTGTCATGCTACCCAGCATAATGCAAGTCTGTCTTCTCTGTTTCGATTATTTACTTTCTCTAAGCATCCCCGGACTAATTTCGATCTGATGGTGTTAGAACCCAGCACCATTATAGCTCCTCGACTGTCGGAGAAAATTGCCTTGCTTTCGAAAGTTCCTGTCAAGATTCGGTCGGAGCACGTCTTCCAATGGGATTAATCTCTGCTTGGAAGAGATGGGTAAATTTCCATTGGTTCTGAATATTTATACCTGGACCAGCACCTGTTCCCTTATCAGTTTTGCAACCATCCGTATACCATCTAAACGTATTTGTCGTTAGGGAGTAGATACTGTAAAACATCCGTGTGCAGATTTGACAATTCTTAATGATAAATTACATTATACATTACACATACTAATCGAATGAAAACCTTGCAATAAATGTAAATGTACTCGTGTTGTACATCCTATAGGTGCAGCTTTGTGCAATGTGCTATTTAGCTCGATGTTAAAGTATAGGTATGTTTTACAAATATTTACAAAGATCGACATTTGAAAAATCAAATTGAACGAGGAATACTATTTTCTATCATGTAAATGTTTCTTCTCACGAAGCGTGTAAAATTGTTATCGAATTTGGCGATATCTGGCATTTGGGTTTATGCAAAAAATATACTCAGTTGGGTGTAAAGTTAGGCAGGTCAATTTTTATATGTGCGATTAAGTAGCATACACATAGTATACTATATACCTACATAACATAAGAATCATATCTGTCGAGGTATAAGTTTTCGTACATACTAGATTTTCATCATGCATATCGTACTCCATAGTATTCACTGAATACGCATATAATTATAATAAGCCTCCCTTCGTCGAGCAATTGTATTCAAAATCGAAGCAAAGTAAATGCTGCTTGAAAGGCAAGAATATACCTACATAACGCGAACCAACCATAGGTAGAATAGCATAAGTGCGCACCTGTGCGATTCTATGTAGGTATTACGTGGATATCGCGCAATACCAAAGCCGAACAATGGCAGTATTCGATCGCAAAAAGGAAGGAGAAAGAGCGAGAAGAAGTAGAAGAGGGCGCTTTTGCATTCAGCACGATTGTAACAAGCGAAGTTGAGGCGGCCACGGAGAGACAGACAGACATACCGGGTACATACTACATTTTAAAGTACAACAAATTACAAAAAGCGTGCATTGGCAACATTCTGCGGTCATGAATCTTTAGTAGGACGGAATCGTTCGTCATCACTGACAGCTTCACAGAGAGGGTTACTGCAGTGAATCAATTGGCTGACGTGTTATAAGCGAACGCGGCGAAGAACAATTCGTTGGCATTAATTTTCACCTATAGTTCGATATGTGTTGGCCAGAGAAAGATAGGGAAACAGTTTAACCAGTAGACTCTGCTCTTTACTTGAATCGTTCTGATGTGATGTTCGCTACGCGCCTTACCTCACTCAATTGCTGTGATTTACAGCGGACAAACCTTTTGTGCCAGTCAATTTCTATTTCTTCTTCTTCTACGGACAGGCCTGGATTTAGAATTTTATGTGATTTTTATGCTAATTTTTAATTTAGTTGATGTGTGATTTCGGTATAAGCTTGGGAGAGAAGAATGAGATAGTTGTCTGGGTGTAATTTAATACGATGTATATTTACGGCCATGTAGTCATGGTATGATGATGAGCTTATTCTAAAATTGAGAAGAACATTCCTACAATATGCGATAATTTTTTAAAGGATCGTTGAACATACAGAAACGATATTTTATATTAATAACAGTAAATCTTTTTCAGAAAACGAGGAACTGCAATTATTTTGGTGCCAGTAATATTATTAACGTATGTCATTATACACATAGTACGGCTTTCACAATGATGTCCATATCTAAAAGTCAAGCTATAAATTCTTTCCAAAATTGAGTTAGTGTACAGCGAACCAAAATTAGTGTGTGGATGTCAACAGAATGTTGGCTGAATTGACAAGAAATAGTTCGAATGAAGTACCTAACAAGGAGTTTTAGCAACTAGGTACACGACAAATAAAAATCTGTCTGACCCTGCGTTTGTTTTATTTTTCGTAAACGATATGGGTACTAATATGGGTTCCGGGTCACTAAAACAAACTATTAGAACTTATTCTCAGTAACAAGTCGACAAACAAGGTGATTAAAAAACAGACTTCAAGAATACCTTCTTGACTTTCTACAGTTATTACGAAACTTAAATTATTGTAATGATACCGAATTTCACAAAACAAATACTAATAAATATATCCGACGTCTGTCTTTAATTATGTGTTAAATATTCAATACCTTCGTCGCCTAGTTATATGTTAGTACTCGTCTAACCGCATCCTCATCTAAAATTTATCACTACATCATTATTAAAAATTACAACGCGAATTAAGCGGCACTAATTTGACTTGGGCGCCTATTAAAAAAAATTCCGGTACCAAAAGATAATGTGCGTTTACTGAAGGTGCCTGGTGCGTGTGCGTATACCAATAAACAAGTAGTATCTATGCGTTTCAGGTTTACATTCCTAAATCCACCGGTACTGTTAGCGTTGGCTTCGATATTCTACTGAAGTCGTTTAGTGTCGGTAAGAAATAGTTGAATATATGTTGCCTAACAAAATGTGATAAACCGATGAAACTGGTTCAATTAAATATGAGATAGTGTCAAGATCATGATTTTAGTTGGCCAATCAACTATAAATTGTTCATGCCATATCTGCAATTAATTTTAGAGAAACGGGTACGGCGCCAATTACCAAGATCATACAACTAGTAGAACGGTTACAATGTTCATTCTGCAAATGAATACGCTAATCAAAACTATTGTCACTACATTACCGTAAGGTGTAACGACTAACATATTGAGATAATAATAATTTACGAAAAGTTGGAATTCAGTTACATTATTACCAATGTATAAGTTTCTATTAATGTCAATGGTATGATTTGAGAAGATACGGTGCCTTCGCTATTGTTATCATCTTTTTATTACTGTTAAGGTCAAAGATTTCAGTTTGTATGCAGATATATAGTGAGTAGCATAGGATCAAACAGCAAGTGAGCTAATGCATTGTATTAAAGTAAATATTAAACATAACGTGTGTTTCATGATCCGTGTCTCTATTATATGGAGTTCAAGGGTTTCGACGTTATTATAGCAGTGTAACTGTATACAAATAAAAATAAAGGAGGTTTTTGCCCCTATCGTGGTTGAGACGTTGGGTTACCGTAGCCTTCTGACTAACCTTACATACTTTGCAGCATACTTTTTCTGAAGCAGCCACTTTGGTGAAAAACATCACACATTTATTTTATTTTTATGGGTTTTTATGATATTTTTTGTATAATATATATTGGCACTACTATGACACCGTCAAAACCCGGAAGTCCTCATGGTACCCTAGCGGAAAACAAAATTTGTACGGTAAAATATAATATAGTTTTTTCCCATAATGATTTCAATTATTCCCAAAAATAAGCAAAATGGCAGATGCCCTGTGTACATTATATCGGTGGTGCCACGGTATATAAAGCAAGATTTTTTAAACGAGCAAAGCCAAAAAGAAGGAAGTTTAGGTTTTTTTGTTGTGAATAAGTCAATAGAGAGTATTATATACAACAAAAATTTCCATTCTAAACGCTTTGAGGCATGGGTTCCTACAAAATCTTGTACACCACACATCCACGAAAGGCCACGTCAGCGCTATAATATACAGAGTGTCCCATTTATTTTGCAGCATACGTAAACACGAACCAAATGAATAACACGAGTGCGCGCACAAAGTTAGCACAGGTAACGGTGTGGACGAGCGTGCGAGCAACACTACCAATACGCTAGCAAACCGTACGAAACACTTCAGTGTTAAGAAGAACGAAATGAAAGGTAGTTTTGTGTCATGGTGTTAATTGCAAAAAAGGGCGTTTATTATTGAATACTATTTTTGATGGTCTTTGTACAAAACAGTCAATAAACGATATAAAAACAAGTTTACACATTCGGTTGTGCCAAATAAAAGCACAATTAAGCGAATCGTGTACCATTTCCGAACAGAAGGTGCCTCGAAACCTCTTCAAACGATGAGGAGTTAAGATGAAGACGGTGGTCACTTTCAATACCTTTTGTAGTCGTTTAAGCACTTCTGTAAAATAAAAATTAATGTCTGTACACTGTTCTTTTTTTTAGGATGCAAAATGAGACGCTCTGTATATGTACCAATTTGTCGGTACCGGCAATAATTTTGTACTTCATATACTGTTTCAACATTATCTAGACGTTATTATTGATAATATTCGGTCATGGCATGTTTTTAGCCGCTTTAACCACATGTAATGAAAATGATAAAATGCTTAATTTTGATGTCATAATACTCTGATATTTCAACCAGGAAAGGTAGTTTTCTCAGTTTTTGTAATAGTTGATCGAAGTGAACAAATGGCGTAACATAGGTGTTAAATAGTTACAGATGCTCTTCTATTTGTTCATATTGAATATGTGGATATGTTAACGATTCTTGAGAATTCAGGAGAAAATGTAAAGTTGTAATATTCCAGATACAATCGTCATGAAAAACTAGCTTACACAAAACGAAAGAAGGAGCTAGTACCCATAAATCAGTAAGAAGTACATATGAAGAATTTCGTGTTGGTGGAATTTGTAATAATTTGTAATAATATCATTCATTTATAATTCACTAAATCATGAATAAAGGCATAACGACTACGATATCTAGTGTTATATTAAATACAGTCGCTGCAATCATTGCTGGTCTACAGAAAGTCAGTATTGGTTACGAAAACTTGATTCCACGGAGATGAGAAGTTATGGCAAAGTATCTTGAAATCGAAGAAGGTCATAGTTAAACTATAATGGTGCCATCATAGTTTCATGAACTGGGTAGGTTGATCAGTTAAGTCTATAGGCATCCTTTTGAGGATTATCTGCCTATCTTAACACGATGGATTCTTTATAAGTTATTTTTCCTCACTCTTACATTCTCCAAATTTATTACTGTATAGATTTAATAGCAGCAGTTAGAACTCCCATATTCTTATGCTCGCTACCATAGCATTCGATTCCAACATGTGACGTAAAGCTATGTATACAGCTAAGATGGTGTCTATGGCTATATTTTCATTTTCTGGGTTCTTCTAGTTTCTACGATGTCGATGAAAGGTCTATGCTTGGCAGTGAAATAATATAGGTAAGTTGGACAAATATTTAGTAACATAACTACATATAACTTTCATATTTGTTCTTATCAATAAGCCTTTGAAGTACAACAGCTAAATGATGTTAACATTTGTAAAGAGATAGGCATATTGGTTTTGCTTTATATTCTTATTAAACAATATTACTGTAATGTTCTCAAACTTTTCAAAAATTAAATTTTAGGAAACTGTTTAAATATGTATACTACAATTGTACGTGTTCGATAATTAAATGAATACAGCACGAAAAAAATATTAACCTGTACAATCTAATATTATTATACTGCTAACACAAATGATCTAGTATTACCGGCTTTAGATAATCAAAGTCTCGCAAGAAATCCAACAGCAAACAAATCTATAAAGCGAGGCGAAACATTAAAACAGCATAAGGAAACACATAACACGTCCGATTTGATTAAAACCGAATACCGAGAAGAATGGGAGCGGAAGAAGCGCAGAGAAGATAAAAATTTTTACGACATGAAAAATAGAACGGCCTTCTGAAATCGTGTTAGACGTACCCACAGCGACTATAAAAGCTCTAATAATAAGCCTCTTGCAATGCGTGTTGCCACGTTCTCTTCAATGGGATGATTTATTTGGACAGATCGTGTTACGTTATTGTCAATCGGGTGACAGCAACATCTGCACTGGCCGATACAAGGTGATGAGAAACGAGTGCGGCTGTACCGGGCGACCTCCTTAACCGTTTAGTTGCCTTTACAATGCATATATTGTTACAATAGATTACCTAATAGTGTATTGTTTAACGTAATACTTAGAATGAGTTGATATAAAGAATAGAACGTTTTAGATATGACTATTATATCGATTTCAGATTTATAGATTTAAAGTATTTACTTTGTATTAGATAGTTATTTATTTTCAGTGAATTTAGCTAGACCAAGCTCCAATATACGCACATCGTATGTTAGTCTGTAGTAATAATTTCTTTCTTTCGATTTAATTCTTTTTAAATTATCTCATTTAAAAATCAAAAAAGTTTCGCATTTGAAATGGCTATGGGTATTGCCCTTTATAATGTCATCTACGTACATTATATTCCACTTAGAATCAAATAGAATAGAATAGAAGATAGTAAGTTTCATTTCTGCAGGAAGATGCACTTGCCGCTTTATTTCTCTTACTTACAATATATTTTCTATTTCTAAGATTAGGCTTTTGTACATTATAGCAACCATTGCGCAGAGCTTTCTTCAATTTGTACAATTGGTGAATATTTGACACATTTTGTTACTGGTAAACACGCGCTAACTTCTGCGATCAAAGATGTAATTTGTGTGGATACCAGTCTTCACATTGACTTAATATTTCATACGCAAATCATGTTCAAAATTGTGAGATGACTTGATTTTGTTATTGGTTTCTGAATATGAACAATAAAAATGGAGAACTTTCACAAAGAGTGATCTTTACTGATGAAGCATGGTTGGATACTTTGGTGGGATATTTTGATCCCCAAAATACAAGAACTTGAAGTAGTGACAATTCACATCCACATCTAGAGAAAATAGATGTTCGGGCAGCGATAAGCCAAAAGAAAATTATTGGAACAATTTTTTTCAGGGAATGTTAACTGCTCAAAGTTATCGTACAGAAACTTTAGAACCATTTATCAATCAATAGGATGATGATGGGTACCGTACTTGGAGTTCTATTGCCTCGTTTGCAGGGCCGTTGTAAAATGCGAATACAGTGAAACCTGCCTAAGACGGACCCTTGATAAAACGGAAAACTGTTTAAGGCGGAAAATTTTCATAGTCCGGAATCGTCCTCGTAAAAAAACATAGCAACTGTACCTTTTTAAAACGGAACCTGTTTAACGCGAAACCGTACTAATAAATTTAGACCAAAAAGTATTGTGAACCTCCATACAACGGAATCGGTTTCCTCCATAAATAACAGAGTTTACATACTTCAAATGACCGGCAACGGTACTTGGCTTGATTTACGATTAGAAAACTGACCATTTCTGACGGTCACCTATGAAGAAAACACTTTGTCTATTGAAAAATGTATCACACGTGTGGATTACTAGTTAAAACGACTCAATAGGAAGACGGAATACAAACGGAATACACATAGTTGTGCACACATGTTCGATCTTTTGTCGGACGTTGATAAAGTAACGTTCATACATATATTTATATGAATAAAATAAAATAGGTATGTATGTATAAATGTGTTCCTTTTTCTGCAATATGATCTAGATACTTGCCTATTTTGTCTTAGAACTTTAGCAAATTCGTTAAAATTTTAGAATTTCACGCGTTGGTATGCTTTAGATTGGACGGTTGAATGAAACATTAGAATTTCATATTTTAATACATATGTATAATAACCTGAGTAAAACGGAAACCTGTGTATAAAGGAAAATATTTTGGTCCCAGTCGATTCCGTTTTAAACAGGTTTCACTGTACCATATACATATCAGCATATTCTCCAAAACTAAACATTCTATACTTGTAACAATGACACAATACGTCAAGTAACTTGAACATACTAATGTGTGGTAATATAATTTCGCAAAGCGTCAAAAATCTATAACTACTGTTTAAAATCAAACAAGTACTTACTTTAGAAAAATGCCGTTGAAGATCTGTTAAAAAATGAAAAATATTGGTGTAATCGATTAGCTACGTTTTGGTAAGTAGTTAGATTATAGGTACCTAATGATTTTTCATTGGCAAATTTTACGATTTTTTCTTTCTAACTTTTAGTTATACATTTTGGGATTTTCTGACCTCGATTAGCCGAAGGAAAGATAGTACACCTTTTTTGAAATAAGATTTTCGAGTCAGAATTGAACACAGAATCCCTCTACCAGGCATTTACTCGCATTATAGACACGGTGTATAATGAAATAGTAATTAATTTGTAACCATTTTTAATTTTTATATACCTAACAAATGATGGCTAGACCGTTAAGATATTATGAAATACCTGTATATCTTTTTCACCTGTGGTGGGAGAACCCCTAAACCTATTTCTTTGTCGGATTACAACTGCAGTTCGTACTACACATGCAGTAGTACTTATAAATGTGTTTTTGCCGATCTTGAAATAATATTATGTTGCCATAAGTAACATTGCATTAGTAATTATTTTCCAACAACAAATGGCACTGGACCGGAGATCCTATGTTGGGTTGGCGTATTACAATCGTCAAACCCTGACCTGACGACCTACGTATTTCTGATTCCCTCACAATCGGATAGTTTTAGGCAAATCTAGGAATCCGAATAACAAACAGAAACATGTAACGTTCAATATTACTTCAATATTAAGTATTGCATTTAATGCTTCGAAAGGAAGAGGCCATATCAGTAACTTTTATTTTTTTTTCAAAGAATTGTATGCCTTAGATTGTGTGTCATCATTGAATAAATCCAATAACTTATATCCGATGTATACGAGTATGTACCCATTGTAGTATCAGTAGCCTAATATGTTAACAAGTAAGTGTTAGGCTATCTAATTGAGAGATTGAGACACTTTAAAGCGTTTCGGATTTCCTTATTCTTTATTAATTGTGTGGGATCACAAATTTACATAATTTTAATGTAATTTCTTGAAACTTAAGTAACTATAACAAATCTTTCACAAAGTGAAGTACCTACCTATAATTTAGTTATATTGAAGCTAGTGATTATAATACAAGCTTTTGATATTGTAGGTATGTAATAATAAAGGAATCCACACAACAAATTGATTTTTGAAAAGGATATGTATAGTTAACAACTGATTGGATTCGTTTTTGGAAAAGCCTTTTCAATATATCTGTCAATAAAATAAATTATTTTATATTACTTTCTATTACGTGTGTGAACTGTGCATTATCGGATGAAACAACAATTATATCGTTTATATAAAAGGCAGTAGGTACTTGCTTCACAATAATAAATCATAAAAGGAAATTTATGTCAATGTCAAATATGTGCGCAATGGAAATGTTTATTAATAAAGCGCTTGATTTTTCTATATATTTCGTGAAACGCCATTCATGACCTCGTGCTATGCAAATTGTTGGTATCAATCACTGTCTAGTTGCTGCATTAATTCCAGCAGGATTTCAATGAAGTTGATTTAATTATTTACGAGAACCGCTGATTGAATAATATATTATATTTAACACTGACGAGTTCGCGTCATATATTTGTGCAGAAGAAAATACGACAGTAAATTATAGCAAATATAATTCTTTTACGTGGAATTGCTGAATATTCCGTTTTAATATTTATGACAAAGATTATTGGAATTATGCTTATGAGGTATGCGTTTTTCACGCCCAACATAAGCATTTTTTCTCATGATACTTCAGACTACATACATATATATGCAAAATAACCCCGCTTCTTTCAATTCTGTCACTATTAATTTACTCATATACATAATACATATCGATTGAGGGTTGTACATAGTTAATACTGTTGTACCGCAATCAATGTGCAGGAATCTCAGAAAATCCCAAATAAAAGATGGTCAGACTGCGCATAATTCAGAATAACTGCAGATTGCAATACTGGATAACAAAAGATGAATAGTCAAAAACATGCCCATCCATTAAGAGTACTAAGTTTATTTGAATAATAAGACAACAGATACATTAGTTAGAATGCGGTAAATGTGTCGTGGTTTTCGGTGGTAGGAAATATTTCCATTACTGATATTTGAAAATAAGGCAAACTAGCATACCTCAAAATTATTTCTAACAAAGACAACTTCATACCATTGTTATTATAAAACTTTGAAGAAAGCACAGATTAATCTGATGTTTCTCTAATGCATTAGACTAAAAGACAGCTAGTCAAGACCATTGAACTCTAGGTATACATATATGTATGTACGATTCGTATAGTAGCTAAGTGAGGCCACATGACAAGTATGCAACCCACCGTAGGTAAGGATTATTATCTCTTTCTAACATTGTATGATTATTATTATTAACGGTAGATATAAATAAAAAAATCGATTATTCGACTATAAATATGTATTAGAGTCAAATGAGTACACTTGGATATTCAAATAAATTTCACACAACACATTTATAAAAAAATAAGTGCACATTAATGTTAATATGTATTTTATTGTTTGCATTATATTGGTACTACATCAAATATCTTAACATAAAATTTGTATTTTAGAAATTTTAAATTAATTACATAATAACAATAATAATAATAATAATAAATTTATTTTAAATTACACTAGAGGAATACATACATATATGCAGTACAACATATCAGAGAAAAAGAGACAGAGTTCAGGCATCAATTTCTTGAAGCCTGCTCTTCCACTCTGCCTACACCTAACTTAATAACCTAAACCTAAGCTTAACCTAAAAGAGAGAGAGGATACAAATATTCCAAGAATGCCATATACTATCAACATAACCAAGTTGTCATTCCATAGCCGCACACATGCACACAAGTAAATAATTGAAGTGCATGGACTAACACACGCAGAGTACTTAATAAGGAAGTAGGAAACGACAGTTTACCCGCCAGTCTGCTGCTTCGTGAACAGAAACGAAAACAGTCTCCTTTTAAATAGAAATATAGATGGAGCTAATTTCACGTGAGTGGGTAGATTGTTGTAAACATTAGTAATTTGGTACGAGAAAGAACGTTTAAAATGTTCCAATCTGTGCAGTGGTGGAGTTAATGTGACTTTGTAACGGATATTCACATGATGAACATCTGTTCTAAACCTAATTCTTCTATACAGGTAAGGGGGTTTCCCGGTGGAGATAATATTATGGAACAATGTAGCAGAGTGCAACAATCTTCTATTCCTCATGTTAAGCCATTTGACATCACCCAGTTTGTGCGATATATGTTGCCGTCTTCTTATGCCAAAGATCAGTCTAAGACAGGAATTCTGTATCTTCTGAAGCCTACGTGCATTATATGCGGAAATGTAAGACCCATATAATGAATCACAGTAATTAAGACGAAAGACGAAACGAAGACATACTATTATAAATTATGATAGGAAGAAGCTATGTATCGACAAAAACTGGTGTGACTTAATTTAACAATAATGATATTATATTTTAATTCTGCACTTCTTCGGCAGAAGCACTATCACTGTCGATACTAACATCACTGTCACTGGTGTCACCATTTTCAAGCGAAATATCTAATAAACGACTCCACTACATTATCTATTAAGAATCCATCTAACTTGCACATTTTGCCTTTTTCTTTCATTACATGTTCTACACATTTTGTCTACGTTTCCAAGGTTACATTTGTAATTGCGGTTAACACTTCGGCTAATTTGAAGCTTTTATTTTTTGCAGCTACAGCGTATACATTGTAATATTCCTAATTCTAATCGTACAATGTAGGGATCAAACGATATTTGTTTGGGAAGCAACTATTCTTGCATTTCTGCTTTTCGTCTTAAAGTTGTTGGTTTTTTTCCTTTTTCTGGTATGGTAAGATGCATTATCCATTACAATAACACTATTGTCAGGCAATTTCTTTAAAATATTATTGAACCACTCCTCAAAATCATTTGCATCCATTTCATCATGGTAATTGACTGTTTTTCTTCCTTCAAATAGTAGTAACCCATCGTCAACAAAACCGTTTTTAGAACCAATATGTAAAATAATCAAACGTCTTCCCTTACCAGTAGGATATTTGAGACCAGTGCACCATCTCTAAATACATGTCTGTGTGTTGTAACATTAACATCTACCCACACTTGTGCCTACATTCGGCAATGTTTCGTCTAAATAATAGATTGGGCCTTGTTCATGTCTATATTTTGATATCAAAGATAAAATATCTTCGTCTCCACAAAACAATGTCATCACGTTCGAGCAGTAGGTAAACTTTTGTGATTACGTTTTAAATATCTATAAATGTATACTCTGTATTATATCAAACTCTTAAACAATTAGTACCCAAACTTACTTAAAATTCAGCATTTTCATTAATTTATACAACGTTCAATGACTCATTGGAAGTATATTTTGATCTTCCCTTATTTTCTTTAAGATTTTGTTTAACGTAGGAAATTTTCCATTATCATGTAAGTATTTAATAGTGTCGTCAAATGTAGGTAGCATCGCCTTTTTTCCAACTGATTTTCTTGTTTAATCGTAGTAGAAACACAAAAAGATAATAGAAAAATATTTAACGAAATCAGCTGTGCCTATAATATGGCGTGTAAATCTGACCGGCAATAAACCAATCGTAAGCCTATATTTTTGCGAGCTATTTTAAATTAGGTCTTCTTAATAAAAAACAAGGATTAGTTATAGCATGTTGTGTAGATTAGTATTGTAGGTCGTTATCTCTATTATGCCTTCTAGACTCTTTCGACAAATAAAAGCTGTAACCTATAATGTTGTATGCAATAAGACAACACACACAGAAGTGGAGGTCTATCTGTTAGTGATGTTGTTTCAGCGCAGATCTTTGTATTTCGTGCATACCTATATTTGTATATTTTTTATCCCTACAGCGTGTCAGTTTTCGCAGACAAGTTTTTCAAATATGGTAGAAATTAAAATACAGTGGGTACAGCCTCAAGTGTTAAAAGTCTTAAGGCTGCTCCTAGTGTTAGTTGGTAATCTGACTCTTAAAAATATGCACTACACAAGTTGCTTGTGTACGGCCACTTCTCTCTGCGAACAACAACCATCCACATTTTTTGGGTATTCGAATTTTTTAAGGTGAAACAGCAACAAAAAGCTGAATTGTTTGTTTCATTTACTATATATTATGAAAATAAATTTTATTATTTAGATAACATAAAAATTTAACCTACCTATGACACTATATTCCATTTCCTTTCTGATATTCATTTTTACTTCCGTATTTACTATACATAACCATGATAGCACAGAATCTTATTTTAACCCTGTCTTTATTTTTCCTATTAAATTAGAATATAAAATAGCATAACTAATAACTTCTGTAATCACAATGTGACAGATCGAAATAGATTCACCTACCTTGGCAGATATCTTTGTCCATGCGTTTGTGTTTCAGTTCAATGGTGACGACAAAGTTCCGATATCCTCAAGATTTCTCAAATTTTACTTTATCTTATTTAGATTCATTGTTTATTTAGTATAAGTTGGTAAATAACAATGGTATCCGAGAAATCTTGAGAAACCGTGTTTTATTTTAATTTTGGAAATTTCGATATAGCAAAGTTATAGGGTAGGTATAAGTACCTACTAAAAAAAATGACCTTTCACAAATGCAAAAAATTATCTACTGCTGCATATTGTGAATTAATAGTACACAAGGGTATTTGAGTAATTTGACCCATAGGTATCTATAGGTATACAACTCTTGTCTAAAAGAAATAATATGATAACCAAATATTCTGGTTACCACAATTCCCATGAATGGAATAAGAATAGTACCTAAGCATGGTGGCACAACGTAGTACCTACCTATACCTACTGGTAGGTGGTACTGTACCTATTTCTATTAGTCGAATATGCAAAATACTTGATTTTTTCATAAACATGGCTTTGGAGCCACATGGCAGGGGCAATAAGTTTCACTTCATCCTAAAGTGGTATGAACTGTACGCAAAACGAGTCGTACTAATTTTATGGTTACCTAGAAGTGGAGGCACCTGCCTGCGTGCTGTATCGTATTCAGGCATTTCTAAAAAAATCAGGATTGCTTGCAATCATACACAGTGCATTATGATGTTCTTGTGGTGTGTAATATACATATGTTACCAACCTATGTGTATTCGGAGTTTATTATAACGCTATATAAAATTGCAAACTTGGCGCCACAATTGTATTAACTATTCACAAACAACGCACTTCATAAATCACAATAAACATAACAACTAGTACCTATCTACCTATATACCTAGGTACTTATAAGAATATCTAATTCGAATAGGCATACGAAATAATTTGCATTTTAATTTGTAAAAAATTGCCATATCTATGAGCATGTGTTTTGGAGTGAAACTCTTTAGCTCTAAATCGGCAACAAGGAAATAAACATAAAAAAATAGATCGGTTTTACGACGTAAAACTTTTGTGTATAATTTTTGCTATATTAAATACCTATAGGTACCTACCTATAATAAGTATCTACTTATATCATTAAAAAATAAAATATGTAACATCGAAGTGGAGCCTCCTCTTGAGGAGGGTCGCCAGGGAACTTCCCCATTTTATTTCTGTAAATTTTAGCTTTGTTAGCGGCGACGACGCGAATAACTTCATGATCATAATAAATAAAAATATGTGGGCAAAGCTGTTGGTAAAGGCATATCGTCTCCACATATAGCAAAACATGTTAGGTTAGGTAGGTATACAGAGCGGTTAATTAATAAGTAATGTTTATAGGTTATCTAATATTGGAAACTGGAAACTACATCTATAGGTATATGCCGTGCGTAGTAGGTAAAACAAAGCATACCTAGGTATATATTTTTCCTAATTTATCTATGTTGGACTACTTATCACAACCAGGTAACACATTGGAATGCATAAAATATCTACCATCTAGGTAGGTATGTACCTACTTACCAGTGGCGGCTTGTCCATAAGGTCATTTGGTCAATGACCTCCCAAAAATTTTGACAATATATAAAGGAATATTAATTATTACGTGTTTTATTAAAATAGGTAATTTCCTCGCAAAAGTCGCAAATATACTTAACTTAAAAACTTAAAATTTATCGGCCGTTCCTCGTATTCCAACCTCCTGAACATTGGGCTGGCGGTGCGAATTGACCTCGTTGTATTAAAGCTACGCGGAAATATCCGAAGAACTCCCAGCGCCCGAACCGACCCGAACGTACGAAGTATATAATCTAGGTTGGGTCATAAGCCCACTATTTGAAATCGAATTTAGGTTAATTTCCGATGAAATGTTAGATGGCAGCACAAGTGCGTAGTTGGAAAAGTAGTTTTCGGATTTACCTGTAGTTCCTGTGTTTATAATTTATAACAGTAAACATGTGTTTTAACCTTGTTTTAACAACCTTCTTTTAGCAAAGTTTGTCGAAAGTGCGAGTGTGTTTATAGCGATTTGTTTGTGATCTTTATTGAATCTACCAGATTTTCATTAGATTTTTTTTTTTTCGTTTGAGTTTAGGTATATTACTTTTCTTTTAATTCGATTTAGTTTAGTGTACATTTAGAAAGAAAATAATAAGCAAAGTAATATCTGCATTTTTTTTCGTCAGTGAATTTGTTCTTATCTCAATGTAATACGTTATTGAAATAAAATAAGAGCATATATATTGTTTGGTAATTATTGTCAACCTTTATGCATACTTTCGCGCATAAAGACATTTAACGTCGATTATTTACTTTAAAAACAAATATATGCGATTTTAACGAATGTTATTCAACACTTTTCCACTGCTAAAGAACGAAGAATGGACCTCCAGTTTAAGACTATTTAAAGCGGAATTTAAAGGTAAAATATTTATATTTTTTAAGTATGCCTATTTTTTAAATTTATTTTTGACCTCCCAGTATAATTGACCACGAGCCGCCACTGCTACTTACATACATTAAGTATATAGTTACATACTTACTATATATGTAGGTACATACATCGGTATTATTGTGTAATCGAACCCTTACACGCCCATTCTTATAAAGTACCTACTCAAAACAACTATTATCAGTACATGCATAAGTACATACAACTAATGTATTAATGCACAGATATCTATTCTGCAAATTGTTGAAAACTACAACGCGCTTTCAATCGTAATATTCTATATTAAGTGCTCTTTGAATTATAACGAAATATAACTCTAAAGCTTTTGCCGCGCTAAACAATAAATAAAAAAAATATTAACACGCATCTCACCATTGGTAATTCGCAGAATTGAAACTGCATAGCTATAGATATAAACATAATGTATGGTACTCCCATACATGTTATTATTGATGTAAATATCAGAAAAAGCGGTAGTTATGTAATCCGTATATGATAGGAATGTCAAATGAACGAAAGAAACCAATGAACAAAAAGTTCCAACACCTCTAAATTCCGATTACAATTGACGTTTGTCTCTTTATTTCACATGATATAGTGTAATAATATGGAGCATTAAATGTACAAGTTGTAGTTACAAGCTCCACCCAGCACATCAAGTGGGCTGAACTCCACTTGACAACTAACGCCGCCTGTCGACGGCTAAAGTACTGCACATAATAGCCTCTGTACAGGCTAGAAGGAATATATTATAATATTGTTATTTCGCAGAGAAATGTAAGGGTATCACACAAAACTGGCTTTATCAGAGTTTAATATTATTGCTATGATGTTACAAAGGTTGAAAAATGTAGTGAGAAACTACGGTTGATTGATAAAAGTTATAGGTTATGTGTAGTACGAATAATGACGTTATTGTCACAATTAGGATCGCTCCTTGTAAAAATATAGCATGCTATTATACCTAAGAGATTTATAAATGATTTCTGCTACTTACTTTTTCGAATAGGCAGCAACCGACGTGTATAGAAGGTGAAACTTCCGCAGACACATGAAACCACGCCAGACTTGTTATCGTACAGCCGTAGAGAGGCTAGCTAAGAATCGAGAGGTGCTGATCGTAAAGTAGGTGTGGCATCTTTCGTGTCAGCCCACCTGTCAAAGTGACTGGGAGGATGCGCAATGCGTTGAACGTTACGGAGAGGTGTTTGTGAGATGTGTTCGGGACTGTGACGAGAGATGACATTGTGTGAGGCGTCCGAGAGGAGTACTACGTGTGTGCAACGGGTGTGTTAGAAAGAGACGGCAACAGTCAGCGTCGTGGCGATAGTTAGACGCCGGCGCCAAATAAACCTGACGAAAACGTTGCGCCGTCCGCTAGAGTGGGGTAACACGGCTATGTTGCTGTCAGTCACTCAGTCAACAGAGACGGTGGTCGAGCGAAGGATGTTACTGCACCTGTTTTGTTACTGAACGCACCGAGGCTTCGCCAAACAGACAACAGATAGGCCAAAAAAAGGAAATCGAATGAAACAGACGCGATAATTTCATCATAATATTAGTGCTTCTGTATATACCAATAAATTCGTTAGATATAACGAAGTGATATTTTTGTGGACAGGTGTAATATTCGTTTTTTTTT